>CAHIKZ030000652.1:0-142500 GCA_903632075.3 Acanthosepion pharaonis
TTAAGAAAGTGCTTCTAACTGATAACAGATGAAGAATTCAACAACGAAGCCTTCAGAGACATGGTTTAAAACTTTAATATCATTGTATAAATCATACCAGTTCAGAGTCCATGGAGAAATAGATTAAACCAATGCCACAATGCTATACAGGCTAAATAATGGGTATTCGAAACTATGAAGACAGTGATTGCAGTTTGGAATTTGCCATTAGTTAGTTACTGATCTCCAAAACTACTGTGCATAAATTCAATGGTTATAGTCCAAATCAATTAGTGTTTGGACATAATTCTAACGTAGCTTCTGTTCTCCCGGCTTTAGACAATGTTTCATCAAGTGGTACTAACAACTTGAATGCTATGCCACAAAAACATCTTTCATGCATGTGGAATCATCTGCAAATTGCAACAGCTTGGAGCAGCTCTCTTTATCCTGATGCTTCGTCGTAATGGAACTATCTCCCTTACGTGTGTTGGAAAGTCGTCTCCTGAGGAGTCATCAGACGTATCACGAGTTTCCGGAAACTCTGCGTCTCTGGAAGCATCGGATTTGCAGATCTCAATTATCCAATCACTGTCAGACAATGAACCATCATCGGATTCACTCAGCGATGTATCAGAATCAACAAAAAGGCGAAGATCTTTTACATGCTGTGGCATCCTGTCGACTATTATTGTTTGTGGACTTACAATGTCCGTCACACGACCCACTTGAAACCTGGAGGTACACCAGCCATGGGGAGCTTTCACCCATACTATGTTCCCAACTTTGTATATATTGTGATTCTTACAATGATCAGGTGGTAATATTGTAGCAATTCCCTTCACTTTTAGTTGGTAATGGTGAATCATATTGGCAGGCGCATCATGGAAGTGGTCGATCACCAGAGAGTTTGCGAAATCGAATGCCAGAGTACCCAATAACAATGTGAGTCGAGGAGGAATACAACCATGAGCTGCAGACCTGGCTAGATAACTGTTGGTTGCAGCCTTATCCTGAGAAGAAACTTAGTCCCCCAAAAGGTTTAATTCTGTTGATGGCAGTGGTGCAGAAAAACAAAAATAAAGTGCGGCCAGTATTAGATTATCGAGAGCTGAATGAGTGTCTCGACGCACACGCAGCCAATGCTGACGTGTGCGCACAGAAACTGAGGGAGTGGCGTAAAAAAGGGCATGTGTTCCGCATGACATGCTGAAGATGGAATATTTAGATTAAAAACAAGACCATCGCAGGAGTCTCTATAAAAGTATTTTGTCATGCAAAGTACTTGGCGTCCTCTCCCAGCTGTCGACAAATGAAAAAAAACTGCTCGGCCAATAAAAGCAGTTGGTGTTCTCAAATCGAGAGGAAAGACTGATGTATTTTGGCTACCACGTTCGTCGACGAGCAAGTTATTTTTCTGTCTGGTTACGTGGATTGGGATTTGTGAGATAGTACTTGCAAATTGAGTTTTCGGCATTTCTTTCTACCCCCGATATTCGAGTCTGAACTTATAGTGATTTGTTCTCTGCATTGTGGAATTAATCTGCGACAAAAATTTCCTTTGCTTTCAGAACACATACAGACTATGAAAAGGAAAACTAGAAAAAGACTCTTATGAAAATGATCCTCATAAAAAGGAATTTTCCGCAGACAATGTCAGTGAAGTTACCTTACAATCAACAGTTAATGTAGAATGCGTTGAAGCTAAAAAGAAGGAATTACATAGCTGTTGTACCACACTTGGGTCAAAATAGATTTGCACCAATAAAGAGACAAAGGATGGAATTATAATTAAAGCAAAACTAGTTGCAAAAGGGAATTCGAAGACTAAAATTCTGAATTGGTTACAAGTGACTGGCCTACTCGCTCAAAGAAGGGACTACAACTTATTCTGACCATCAGTGCAACTTTAATGTGGACATGTCATTCAATAAATATCAAGACAGCATTGCTGCAATGGAAACAATTTGAAAGAACAGTCCTTCTAGAAGCTCCTCCAGAAGCTGAAGCATATACAAAGAAGTTAAATAAATAAATATATGGACTGAGTGACCCTTCCAAAGAATAGTACTTAAAAGTTTAAGAGCTAATGAAAGTGGGGGCAAGCCCATCTAAATAAAACCAAACTGGCTTTACATGGTACGATAAGATAAATGGAGTCTTATCAACTAATCTGGATGACTTCTAGGCAGGCACTGAAAAATTTGAAGAAACTGCAATACAGAAAATTAGAAAAGTCTTTATGGTTAAATCAAAGGAATCTTCATGCTTCAAATACCTTGGTCTTGAGATTCATCATCAAAAAGTCTATAATAATTGGTCAAGATGAGTTTATAGAATCGTCCATGTTTGTCTACTCACCCCCGTTAAAAATAGACTCTTCTATAAAAATTAGCTTTGACCAATCAACACCACACATTGTGAAACTTGGCTTGTTATTGGTCGAGATGACCCCAGAATGTGTATCCATGGTCAAAAATCTGTTTTCCCACCAGGCTCCTGGGAGCCTACTTTGGTTTCCCAAAACAAATAAAAGGACGAATTTCAGTCCAATTCACCAGTCAGTAATTCGCCTTCAGAGAGATTCCACACAGATCCACGCGTGTCTACATTTTGACTTTGAGAACTTTTCGCGCGTCAACTCCTGACTCAATTACCAACATCTTTCTATCTCTCTAAACCTCATTACAGCTTTCTTAAAAAGTGTTAATTACACTACGAAACAGAAATTGTAATGTTAGCATAAGACAAAAGAAAATACAGTCCAGGGTGAACAACTGTCAGAACAAGGTTAACAAATTCAACTTAAATCTCATATACATTATTTTCAAATTTACTTCGATAAATTTTCCCTTGGTATTACAATGTGAACATTTTCTCAACAATTGAACATTGCTGAATTTTAATCCTTGATGCAAACTTCAACTTGCATAACATCAATACACAACCTTTTCTCTATTTGTAAAAATTGTATATAAATTTTCTAGTTGAATGCATATCCACCGTTGTTTCTTGTTCAATTTGCATTGAGTTTTATTCGACTTGTACATCTATGCTTTTATTTGTTGTGATTCATGTGAAGAACATGCTTTCAAACTCATCATGCTAGCAACTAAAACCTTCTGATTTCACACTCAATTCATAGCGATCACAACAAGTTCATCAAATGCCTATGATACCTGCAGATAAATCAAACACAGTTTTGCCAAATGAAGAGTTCAAATTATGCAGAAGCTCAATAGAAAAGCTAAACAGTCAGATTTGAGTTCTGAGTTAAGCAACATAGCATCATCCCTAAAAGACAAAAAGCTGGAGAGCCTATCACTGGTAAACAAGTCAGCTAGAAAAACTAAGAAAATGTCCTCCAGATTGTTAGTACCTAACCTAGGCAATCTTACTGGAATGAAACTGATAGCCTATTGTGTTGCAGCATTTATTGGACTTACCAATGAAGGATCTCAAGCAGGGTACATTATCTTTCTAGTGGGTGACAACTATGTTCCTATTTCTTGACAATCTCATAGAATGGAGAGTTGTGAAAAGTACACAGGCAGCAGAGATGCTTGCTATGATTGATAGGATAGAAGCATGCACTTTTTACAGAAACTAAGTTTTATAACTTCTATGTATTTGATATGTCCCTGAAAGGGATATATTTGTTCGAAGTAGCAAAGTGGTTGTTGTCTACTGTAACTGAATAGGACAATCTAGCAGGTAACCGTAATGGACTGGTCCTCGTCATAGTGGTAGGCAATAGGCATTGCTTCGTACCTCCACATCAGTCTGTATTTATGGGTGACACCAGCCAATCATATTACTGTGATGGGGAACCCAGGTGTATACATATTCATTACATCAGTATTGAAGACAAACCAGAAAATTTTCCACTAATATATAAAACTGACAATGTAGATCTATATGATTCTGCTCATTCATCTACTCAAATATTGGATAAGAGGCTCAGAATCAAAACTGCAATTATTGTTAAAAGAAAGGATAATGCATAAACTCAAATGGATTCCCAGCTCAAGCCAAGTTGTAGGTGGTTTGACTCAGAGTCTCCTCTCAAAGGATTCTGGATCATGTATAGGAGTCTGGAATCTCTCACAACTACTGTCTATATGAAAAGAGAAAATGGCAAAGCAGCTAAATATGCCCTGTCAGATACTATTATGGAGATTGTTAATGCTAATCTTTTGAAGGATTGAATTCTTCATCCCTGGCTAACAAATGTTGTTGAATGATCCTGTTCAACCTGCTAATTAAAAATGAGCCCACCTGTTTCTATAAAAGATTCTAATAATTTGTTCATTTGCCTTTGGAATCTATGCTAGGTAATTTCAGAGCTTAAACAATACCAATAAAATAATTACTACTGTAATTGTGAGATGGTAAAACTTCATCAGAATCATATTATTCAAAACTATTAGATATATATAATCCTTAAAAATACTATTACATAACTTCTAATAAAAGGTGAAAGAAATAGCACATAAAAAAAAAAGGGATGCTAAAAAGTTATTGGCCTTACCTCTTAAAATCTAACAAAATAACCAAATAATTTTTGGAAGTGTATCTTGGTCACTCTGAAAACTCGTAACTAAGAAATATCTATTTGACAATATCTTTTGTTCTTATTGCTCATTTCAACATTTCATTGATACAAGTCATGTCCAGTAATTCTCTAATAACAATTAGCAACATAAAAAAAATACAAAATAGATTTGTTCCTGACAAGTTTCCAATGGAGAAATACTATAAATAAAAATGAAAAGAAAGTGAAGGAAATTTTGCTGTGGAACCATTGACATTCTTTCTTAATGGCATATTTTATTTTGATTGATTATTCTATTTTAATGGCTTAACTCAGTCAGTTATTTAATACAGAAAATCCTTGTTAAATATATAGCTTACAAACAATCCTTTGGGTCGTTGGTACCATCACTCTCCAGTTACGTATTTAGAATGGAGTTATTTTCTGCTATACTTTGTGGTATCGACCAACATCCTTTGAGTAGGCATGGAAAGTCTACTTTTATTTTCTTGAAAAGATTCTCTAGAGTAGTCATGTCAAAATCGTAGACGTTTGGGAGTAAGGTCATAACAATTGGTTAAAATTTTTTTTACAGCATATACCTCCTGACATACTGTGTAGTCAAGAGGATGTTCAATTTTTAGGTGAAATGAGTGAGGGATATAGATATGACCTATTCTGAGTCTTGATAGGAAAACTGAGAAAGTCTGACCATGATGCCATTCTCCTAGAATGGATCTAATTTTCTAAAGTTTGGCATATTTTAAATTCCATATACTAGAATTTGTATATCAATCCAATTTATTAGTCTGCTAAGTTTCTGTGAACTAATAAAGAATTTATTTACATTATTTGGACTATTGCCCTCATCTTTTTTGCCATATTTATTACAATGTTTCGGACATTGTACACTCCAGCCTTCTTCAGGTGGTTGAAATTTCAAAATGAACCCTTTATTTCGCTCACTGGGGTAGACTGTTCTAGTTCCACATGCCATGTTTGATAGATGTCAGTTATCAGCTATCTCATGTTAATTTCCCTCTGAAAGTTCTCCACTGCTTTAACCGGGTATTGAACTCACACTCTTTGGGTCCTGTCACTGGATCTAAATAACGTCTTTATCCACTGTGCCATGTGTCCTTGAGGAATTTATCCTATGTAAACAGAAAATCTGAAAAGGATTACTCAAACTTAGCTAAATTTCAACTCAAACTGACTGAAAAAGAAGATGGTTCAGAGTAAAGCACTTAGGTCAATTTCAGCAGAAATGTCTAAAGATTGCTTTGCATCTATTCTCCCTACACATTAAATTACTTCATTCATCTTCAGACAACTGAATCTAATTTAATTACCTGTAAGATTTTTTTTTTTTAAATTCTCAAGTTATTTTTATAGTTTGTCATCTGGAAGATTAGTCAATAACTTTCTAAATGGAATTAGGATGTAAATGTATAAGGTTGATTGTTCAGTTATTAATTCATCACAAAGAATAACAAGAAGTTATTCTGTTTTATATGTCAATTGTTATGGAATGTAAAGCTTGGTCACTGACTGTCCTATGCATTCAAAATATTTAAGAAACAAATCTATTAATATACCTAGACAATTTCATCTTAATTGTCATCTATACTCCATATCCTCAATCTTTCTACTTCATTCTCTTACGTTCCTATTACACACTTCATTCAGTAACCCTCTACTTTGAGTGGCTTTTGGGCCTAGTATCAAGTGAACATCTGCAATATGGAAGTATATTGAAAGAATATATAGATATTCTACGTTATTCCAGTACATTTCCATTCATTTGTAAGTATGATTTTGCCTTCCATTCCATATTGTATGGACTCTTATGAATATGAGATTATGTATTTTGTTTCAGTAGGTGAAATACTGCAACAATTTAGCAAAAGTAGCTCTGATTATTAACAAGAACCTGTTGACTTCAGTTTCAAGTGTCAGTTTTTTTTGTTTTTTTTTATCTTTATTGCCTCTTTGAATATGTAAACAGTACTTTAAGCTTACCATTTGAGGATGGGTTAATTCTATGCTGAATTCCATTAATGTTTATAAACAATTTTAATGCTTCAGTTAAAAAAAAAAAAAAAATGTCATTATCACTAATGTCACAGGCAGACCATACATCAAAAAAATTCCTGAAAATTTCTCAAGCATGTCTGCAACAATAAATCATTTCATGGAACATTTCAATATTTATGTTAACAACAATAAAGAATGTGCGTACTATGAGGGAATGAGTAATTTGAAAGGGATGATCATCTAACTTTCTCACAGTATCACCATTTTCACAACTCCATTCTTGTTTGATAAATTATGGTTTTAATTCAGCAAGGATTTCTCCTGTCAATCATAGTTACTTCATATACTTGTACAAAGCAGGATCCTTTGTTTCTGAACACTTTTTAGTTATAGTCACAGGGGAATCAGCCAAATCCACCATGTTAATTCTGTTTATTGAAACTGAATAATCCTCCTTTTAGGCATTTACCAATACACAGTTAATGCAATCAGAATTACTACGGGAAGATCCAGCACAATACTCTAATTTGTAATTATAGATAGCGCTAAGATTAGTGCCCAATGTTGTACTCTGGCAGTAGCAAGAGGAGAACTGGGCATATTTGCAGTAAATAATTACAGAAATGGTTTATGGTCAGTGTACAGAATGAAAAGAAAATTGCCAAACAGATACTGATGAAGTTTGTGATGGCAAACAATAGTTCTTCCTTTTCTTTTAAATGAGATAGTTCATTTTGCAGCTAATATATATGAAATATAACATTTTGCTTTTCACACACATTATCCGTTTTATATGCTATTATAGAGAGAAGCATCTACATGCATGAGAACCAGTTTTCAGGGATCAAAATGCATCATTAAGGTGCAGAGCACAGTATTTCCTTCATATATTAGAAAGTTTCTTTCTGATCTGCTTCCCACACCCAGGTTTTCTTATCCTTTTGTGGCTCAATAACAGTTTACAATTGGGTAAATAATGATTATAATAATAATTCAAAACCCCAAACTTTCCACTTGGAAACAATTTTGGTGTAGAGATCTCTTGCAACAATTTTCTCTAGAAGGAGAGCTATGTCTTCCTTACTGGTTCTAAATCCTATATAGTTCCTTCTCCAGGTGACATGACATGGTTTTGTTCCATATAAGTCTTGACTTGTCACATGCAGACAATACATACCAAAAATTCAAAAGAGAATGCTGTAATGTAAGCAAAGATTCTGCTGAGATTGAGGGGGAAAACATCTGATTGCTCTCCCAGAAACTATGGGGATAATAGGGAGGGAGGCAGGAAGGGGATAGAGATGGGAAGTAACAAAAATAACACTACCTCAGAGACCACAGCAACTTGAGGAACAAAATATCCATGGGATAAACTTCAGAAGACACAGTGTCTTGCCAAATGCTGTTTTCCCCAGCATTTATTGTTATGAGGCATATTACAAAAACCTGAATTTTTGACCAGTTGCAGTGAGGCCTGTATCTAGACATGCTAAACTGTCCCGCTGCTAACGGGATAAACCCAGATGTAACTGGTGTTTACAAACATGTTTGCATGCAATCCAAGGCCAAATATATCTTTTTACTGACATGTATTTACTACAGATGACTTAGCAGCACCAATCCCAAAAATAAGAGATCATCCACTCTCACATTAAAGAAATTAATGTCTTTTTGCATCAATTTCACATTGACTGAAAGATGATTGCAGCACACCAGTGAATTGCAAATAAGTAGGTTGATAAATTTTATCTAAATTTTTGGGAGTTATTATTTACACTATTTTCCTCCTCTTTGTTATTGTTATCACTACTTCCAGCCTTCCTCAGGCATAGATTGATCTGGGTAACCTACAGGGAATACTGAACTGAACTTTTTATTTAATCTGTAGTAGACCATTATCCTTCCACTTCTCATATCAAAGGATATTGTTTAGTTCTTATATTTATTTCTGTTCAGTTACTGCTTGCCCATTTCCACTGAGTGCAATTCCACACTGTCCAACCTAAGAATTGGCTTCACAACTACTATGTCACCAAATTCCCTGTAGGTTACTCAGATTGATACACAACTTTGGAATGCCAGAGGGCACAAAAGCCAAAACACTGTGATAAAAATAAAGATGAGGACAATAGTCCTAATATAAATAGTGTAAATAGGTTGATAAATATTACTATAAGTAATGATAGTTAAAGAAACAAGAATTGCTATGTTATATTGTTACGTGTTGATAGTTGTAACAAAGGAAAAAAAAATGATTTACCACAACACAGAGCTAAATCACAAAGAAAATATTTAATTTACTAAAACACAACATAAAATATATATACAAAAACAAAATAATCAATTGTGGCCTACAAAACAGAAAACACAGAGTTACAGGTGAAGTGTTACGAGAGAGGAGGAAGGTGAGTCAAATATCTTTATCAATTTAGGGCTAGCGAAGTAATCTAAGTGCTATATTTGGAAATCCACAAAGGTGTGTAAATAAATATTAATTTTTAGTTTGGTCAATGAAAATTAGTCAAAATTCTATTTACCAAATTTGTTCCATGAAATTCTCTTTTGGGGTTTTGTTGGTCGGCAACTTTTTATAGAGATTCTTTCAGCTGGATATAATAGTTCTCGAATCAAAAGCCTGAGTTGATAACAGCAGAAATTCTTTTCATCAACTAACTACCCTTTTCCAAAACCCCATTTTTATAGGGGCTAACACCTAATTTGCATATTTCTAGATGTTTCTCGAATATACTAGAATGATCTAGAATCTTCCAAACATTCTATTTCTAATTTCTCTATTTTACAACTACTTCATAAATGAAAACTTTTTGTATTAACAGGTAGGACTCAGTAGAATCCCTTACTATAAATTTTAACCTTATTGAAACTTTCTTATTATAAAAATGCATCCTCGTAATAATATGCATAACTCAAGTTTAATTTCTCTTTTAATGTAACAATCAAATCTTGGGTACCCAGTATCAGATATGTATACAAAGTGAAATTATTTTATAGTTCTGACATGATTGAACAGTTCCAGTATTGCTTTTGGGTACTGGTACAAACCTCACCACATTAACTCATCTTACACAGACACACAGCTCTTGGAACATTTTCACTTTCTGCAATCAATATCTGCACAACAATGTAGAAACCTCAAAAATACTAATAGAAGACTCAAAATCAACTACACAACAGTTCTACCAACTCCTCTGTATTTCAACCACATCGACATCTTTCAAGTCAGCAAATTAAGTCTCCAATTGATCACTGAAACATTTGTATCTACTTTCATCCTCAACCTCCAAACAGTTCAACATGTACAAATGGTCAACATAACATCAATTGTATAAAGTTCCATAATTTCACTGCTTTGATATCTAATAAAAGCAAAATTAGAAATGGTTACTCACTGTAGTGTGTCATCACCCCCAATTCTCCAAAGTTACTTCCATTATTTCAATAAGTATATCCAATACATATTCATATGAAACAACTCACTTTAAAGGGACACTTATCAACAAGTCAGCAAGGTGACTTATTACCACAGTGGTAGAATTCCCACTTTTCTGCCAATCAAGGACCAAGGCTAATTTATTTCCTAATTGGCCTTGAAAAACATTAACTCAGTTGTTAAAGACATGTCACAGTCTTTCTCCTATGTCAGTGCAGTGTTCTATCACTGAGCAACATCACACTACCATCCTATCTTTTAGACATTTATTAAAAAAAAAAAAAAAAAAAAAAAATATGGTTTTTCTGAGCTGAGGCTGTGTAATATACCATCATATACCATCAAGATAACCATCATAAAAATTTACAATTCTATTTTCAAAATGCTGAAAATATAGTTTTACTAACCTGAAAGAGGTTTATGTTTCTGTTACATGACCAACATTTTCACAGAGCAAAGTCAAAGAGTATACCATATTGAAAAGAAATCAAACTATAATTATTGCATACACAAAGCAAATCTATATATTATGTTTACACAATAAGATTAAAATTATTATCACACACACAAAAAAAAACAAAAAAAAAACAAGTGTAGTATTCTACCAAAAGCTAGGACTGTGTCAAGTATGAGTCCATCTCTTGATTGATCCATATACCTAAAACAATGACTAGCAGAAATCAATCCACAGAAACAGTATTCAATACATGCCAAAAATTTAGAATCATTGATCAGATCAAGAAAAAGTTCAGAAGGCACCTTCAAATCAGAAATGATGTGAATGCAGTGTCATTTAAGATTATCAGTATTCAGCCAATCCTGCTTTCTCAGATACATATCTATAAAGCAATTACTAGCTAAAAAACCCTAAACAGTCATGGATTTTAAAGTCAACAGGAATTCAACTACTTCTGTAATCTTAATATTCCTTGATATTCATAAAACTTGTTACTGTACAACCAGTTTTTCTTTTTGTTCCTGCATTATTTGAAAGGTTCTATCCCAAGATGAGAAAAAAATGCTCAATACATTTCAACGGAGACAGAGCAAATTTGCAATTTCATAAGTAGACATAACTAGTCAAAATAGCTTCTGTGTATTATTTGCTTGTCCTTGGAAGAATATCTTTTTTAATTCCAATCATAGACAATAATATTGTTCATTGCTTACCATCACCTTTCACACAATTGGCAGGAAAAAAAAAAAAATTTCAAAAGGTTCTCTACATAATTCCTTCAATTTTCCTCCTCACTCTTCCATTCTATTAGAGCTCCAAGTAACAACCTGACTGTGACTGAAATTGAAATTCCTGCGTTTGTTAAATCACTTCTGAAAAATGGCCACCTTGATAAAAAGTACCCCATATTTATATTGACATATGCAACACCTCCACTTGCTGCGTTACACACAAAATTTTGAGTGGATAACTACTTACAGGTTTCTTTACCATTTATTAATTTTTTTTTTTTTAAATTATGAACATTCCCCATCTCTACTTAATTTTATGGAAAAAAAAAAATGATCATTTAGAATTCAGCCAATTAAATACTATGCATGATACATGCTTGGGTGATCATGACCAAGCAGAAGATGTTCCCCACACTAAGCTACTATTTCTACAGTAGACTGGTTGCTAACCAAGCCTATAGGAGCCTGTCTGTCCTGCTATTCAACCCATAGCTGGGGGAGAAAAAAATGGGTTCATACCTTTCCCAGAGGTATTTGCACATGAGTGAATGTAACAAACCAATCTACTGGAATTCGAGCTCAGCTTTCTGATTTCTCATTCCAATCTGTTATCCATTGCACTACACAGCACATAGTGAAACAGATTTGATACAGATTCAAATAATTCATTTAATTTTAAAAATTCATTTGAGTCAAATCAAAATATATTTTAGTTGTGTAACTTGCAATCTTTTCTTATTCTAAAAATAATTTCAAACATATGACTGAGAAAAGGAGATTTTGAGGTGGGTTAATGAAAAGCAAGCCATTGTGAATAAATGTAAAATTTAACATGAACAGGAATTAGAGCAATTAAAAGACATGTCCCTTACACACCAAAACAATGATATCTTGCAAAAGCAGTTTGCTCTTTTCATTCCAACTTGTGTATAGATATTAAAAAAAAAAAAAAAAAAAATAATAATAATAATAATAATCCAAGATTACTGAGAGGACTTCTTTTGCAGGCTTTGAGTGTTGTTGAAGCAAAAGCCATGCACAATTAAAGAAAAACTTTTTCTACATTGGAGATGAAAGGATGACTAGAATTTAAAGGAAGACTAAAAATTTATGAGTTTCACTGAAATTTCCAAACAACATCCACATATGACTTAAGAATTATTTGAAAAACATGGCGTGGATCTCCCCATAATAAATAAGGTTTTCATCAAAATGAAAGCAGCAGGCAAGCAAGATTGACATTCAAGAATCAAGAAACATGAAAGAAAACATTTTCACACGGGTTTTCATTGAATAAGGATCCATCTCTTGACCCAATTTGTATTTAAAAAGATGCTGGCAAAAACAAAAAAAAAATCTCAAATGCATGTGAACAATAGAATTGAATATCAATGTGCTCCAAAAAGCTCATACTGGTTGGAGTAACATTCAGAATCTCTCAAATCAATATGTGTTCAGCCATGTAGGATTTGTAATCTATATACCAGATAGCTACCTTGTGCATTTAATGTCTTTGTAATCATTTGGTGATGGTATTACTGGCCTTGTATAAGTTAATGACACACTTGCACAAAGAGCTGAAAAGGGAACATCAAAAGGCTGAGGCTGCTTAAAAAGTTAAATCTAGTTAAAAACCCAAAGCAGACCCCATCAACTAATCAAACTGAGATGATGAGCATGTTAAAAGATGCACATAAGAACGTCAGCATTGAAGTGAATGCTGCTTTCAAGTCAGTGTAGGTGATGAAAGCATTGGACAGCCCAGAGTATTACATGATATTGGAAAGAATTGCTCCTCTTGTAGGCCCATTAATATTGTGGTTCCACAGAGAAATGATGTCAAAACACTGATCCAACATTATCAAAGAAGTCATCAGAACTGATTCCACTAAAGGACATTGTTGTGATGAGATAACCCAACTTCCCCATTCACGATAATGGACGGACTGGTTGCCGATTAAGTACGACCACAGCGGACAGTGAAAAAGGTCTTCGTTTGTTAACACCTATTGAGGTTAGCATACTCCCGACTGTCTCTGTATTTTGACATACCTACATCCGATTATAAAATTATTATTGAAAAACCAATACTCGGGTTTACTTTGTTTATTATATCTTGCACGAGAAATAACAGCTGGTGACGAGGATTGTGCAACGTACTTACCTGAAAAAAAAAAAATATATATATATATATATATATATATATATATATCAGATTACGCTGAACGGATTTGGAAGCAGATTCGCAAGTCAAAGATATCTGTTGACGCCGATTAGGATTTCGAAAGCGGAGTCACAAGTCAAAAGGAAACTTTTTGAAAAGTAAGAAAATTTTTACTGTTAAATTGTGATTTGAAAAATATATATTGAACCGCCGACTCAAATGCGAGCGGTCTAATAATTGATTATTCAAGTAAAAATTATGGGTTGTAAAAATATTACGGCTGTAAATTGTCTGTTAACCGTCTAAAAAAAAAAAAAATAAAATAAAATAAAATTTTTTTTTTTTTAGCCGAATTCTAAATTAAGTCAGGATGGAGCAATTAGTCGAAATGACTAAAATGCCGTGTACATGCTTGCAACAGCAACAACTACAGCATCAAGAGTTACAACAACAGCAACAAAAACAGCACCAAGACTTACAACAACAAATATTGCAACAGCAAAAAAGTCTTGAAAAAATTCTGAAACAGGCGACTGGAGAAAGAAAAAATACTGTTTTTTCTGCGAAGGAATAGCAAATTCATTATCCGAATTTATTTATGATCCTGATTCGGGCATTACATTTCCAGCATACTTTAAACGTTTCGAAACTATATTTACCAAGAGATGTCAACATTGGTCGGATGAGGAACGAGTAACATTATTAGCCCAGAAACTAGGGACAAACGAGAATAGGAAGTACTCAAACTTGATATTGCCCAGAAAGCCAGAAGAAGTTTCGTTTGAAGAAACTATAAGTATTCTGTCAAAAATATTTGACGAAAGGAATAGTCTGTTCCACACGCGATACAGATGCCTAAACATCGTTAAAGCAGATAACGAGGATTTTGTGACATACGGCGGGAACAGTGAACTCTCTGGTTGAACAATTCAAGTTAGAAGAAATAACCAAAGATGTATTCAAGTGCCTAATTTTTCTTCAAGGACTAACTGATCCTAAATATAAAGAAATTAGGTCGAGAATATTAATAATGGTCGAAGCAAGACTCGAAAATAACATTACAAAGGGTGACCGAAGAATGCCAATGTCTCATAAACGAAAAAGGGATAATATACAAATTGAGGAGAAAAGTATCTAATGTTCACACGTAAAACTCAAAAAACTCCAAAAGCCAAAAAGATAGAAAAATGTGAGACGTGTGGAAAAAAATAACCATACCAAAGACACGTGTTGGTACAAAAATAAATTCTGCCAATCGTATGGAAATAAAAATCATACCAAAGACGTGTGTTGGTACAAAAAATAAATTCTGTCAATAAATGCGGAAATAAAGGGCATAAATATCCGGTTTGCCGCAAGAAAAGGAAATTACAAGATGTAAGCCTGGTATTATCAGAAAAAGAAATTCAGAAAGGTAAAAATAGAAAGTACGTAGATCATACAATTACTTTCCTATTGGATTCTGGTTCAGACATAAGCATCATTGATGAACAAACATGGAAAAATATTGGAAGACCTAAATTATCTGAAACCAAAAAACCACTAGAGGGGTTTCAGGAAAGAAATTAAACTTTAAGAGAGAATTAAAGTGCGATATTTCATTATGTGGCAAGACTGCAAAAACGAAAGTGTATGTAATCCAAGGGATTAATTCATGTCTTTTTGGAATAGACTGGATAGTACTTTTTGATTTGTTTGAACTACCGATTAACTCATTTTGCAACGTAATAAACAGTGCAGAAAAACAAAAGTATTAAAAATGAAAAATTCATGAATGAATTAAAAGAAGAATATCCCAGAGTTTTTTCTGAGGGATTGGGTTTATATACTAAGACGGAAGTCAAATTTGAACTCAAGGAAAATGTGAAACCAATTTTTAAACCTAAGAGAAACGTTCCTTTTTCTTCCTTAAACACAATTAATAAGGAATTGGAAAGGCTTGAAAAAAAAAAATGGGAGTGATATCTAAGGTTGACCATGCAGATTGGGCCTCGCCCACAGTTTATGTTAAGAAGAAAAACGGAAAAATAAGAGTGTGCGCAGATTTTTCAACAGGGTTAAATGATTGTCTTAAAAATCACAGTTATCCACTACCTTCACCAGAAGATATTTTTTCAAAATTGAATGGTGGGAAGATTTTTTCAAAAATCGACCTGTCTGACGATACTTGCAGATTAAAGTGAGTGACGAATGCTCAAAATATTTGTGTATAAAACACATAAAAGGTATTTATAAGCTAAATAGGCTTCCTTTCGCTTAAAAGGTCGCCCCAGCTTTGTTTCAACAGGTTATGGACACTATGCTGGCAGGCCTTGAGTTTGGTACCGCCTATTTAGATGACATTCTAGTCAAAAGTAAGAATGTTCAAGAACATAAAATGCACATCAGAGCAATATTCAAAAGACTAGAAGATTTTGGCTTTAAATTAAGCCACGAGAAGTGTAAATTCTTCATGGAAAGAATTACATACCTCGGACAGGTAATAGACAGTGAAGGCAGGAAACCGGACCCACAGAGAGCCGATGCAATTAAGAACATGCCTGCACCCGACACAGTTCTTGAAACTACAATCGTTTCTGGGGTTGGCACAATATTATGCAATCTACATACCTAAAATGTATGATTTAAGAGCCCCCCCTTAACGAATTGTTAAAAAAAGACAAATGGTTTTGGTCAAATGATTGCGAGACAGCTTTTCAGAAAATAAAAAAATGCCTACTCTCAGATCTCGCCTTAGCACATTATGATCCTGAGAAAGAGATCATTCTGGCAACTGACGCAAGTTTGTACAGAGTGGGTGCTGCCCTGCTACACAAATATGAAGATGGCACTACTAAACCGATCGCGCACGCATCGAGGACTCTTCTGGCTGAAAAAAATTATAGTCAGATCGAGAAAGAGGCTTTGTTGATTGTGTTCGGGGTTAAAAAATACCATCGTTTTTTACATGGTAGATCATTTGTACTTCAAACGGACCATAAACTGTTACTTACAATATTTGGAGGTAAAAAAGGCATTCCTACGCATACAGCTAATTGCTTACGGCAATGGGGTGTAACCCTGCTTAATTACCATTTTAGGATGGAATACGTCAAATCTAAAGAACATGGGCATGCGGATGGATTGTCAAGGCTGATTCCAAAAAATGAAGAAATGTTAGAAGAGACGGTTATAGCAGCATTAACTGAGGAAAAAGAAATATCCGGTCTCTTGTTGAATACAATCAGGGAATTGCCGGTAACTTTGGACCAAATAAAAAAAAGAAGCGGAAAAAGATCACTATATTGTGAAATTAAGGAACCAGTCGAGATGGAACAAAAGACAGAAAAAAGTAACTCAGATTTCACCTTTTTCAATTTGCAACAACATGTTGATGTACGCAGTTAGAATTGTTATACCTCAATCTCTACGTACAGATATGCTGAAAGAATTTCATACCGACCATCCTGGAATGTCTCGGATGAAATCACTCATGCGTCGTTACGTATACTGGCCAAGAATGGACAAGGATATTGAAGGTTTTGTAAGACTATGTAGAGGTTGTCAATTGGCTGCAAGGGCACCTCCGGTCAAAATGAATCCTTGGCCGAAAACGGATTTGCCATGGGCACGTCTACATATAGACTATGCTGGACCAATTAATGGGTACTATTATTTGATATCGGTGGACTCTTTATCGAAATGGCCTGAGGTAGTCAAGTGCAAGCATCCTACATCTAGGAACACCATCAGTGCATTGGATGAAATTTTCAGTCGTTTCGGGGTTCCAGGACATTGGTTAGCGACAATAGTACAGCATTCACAAGTATGGAGTTTAAGGATTTCAGTACTGCCTTAGACATTGAACACATAACTACACCAGTGTGTCATCCCAGGTCGAATGGTCAAGCCGAGAAATTTGTTGACACCTTTAAACATGCTTTACGTAAAAATAAAGGTATGGACACGGAAGAAAGAACTATTCAGAAGTTCTTAGCAGTCTATAGGGTAACTCCTAATGAGAACAACGATGTGAAAATGTCACCGGCAGAAATTATGTTCGCAAGGAAAATTAGATCAATTTTCGATAGATTGTTACCCTATCAAAACAAAAAAGTTGCTAAGAAAGAGGAAAAAGTCAACATAAAAAAATACACTTCAGGAGACAAAGTTTTTTTTTTAAATTTTAAAAGTGGAAAAAGCTATTGGACGGATGGCATAATCCAGAAAAGGATTAAAATTAAAAAATTTACGTGTAAAAGACATCAATCAGATTAGACCACGATATGGTGAAGAAAGTGAAAAAAGCGAAGAAGAAATTCCGATGGAAGTGTTATGCGATGTTTTTAACATGACACTACCCAATAGTGGATTTGAACCTGTATCTCATGGACCAGCCTTACAGGCTGAAAAGTGGAAATTATCTTCGCCAAAAAAGGATCTAATTGTGACGACTAAAAGAAGGAGCACACGGGAAAGAAAACCGGTGGAGCGTTTTAGTCCAGATCCAAAAAGAAGACGACATTAGAAGCAGAAATTTTCAAAAGGGAGAATTTCAGCTTCGGGGGGAGGTGTTGTGATGAGATAACACAACTTCCCCATTCACGATAATGGACGGACTGGTTGCCGATTAAGTACGACCACAGCGGACAGTGAAAAAGGTCTTCGTTTGTTAACACCTATTGAGGTTAGCATACTCCTGACTGTCTCTGTATTTTGACATACCTACATCCAATTATAAAATTATTATTGAAAAACCAACACTCGGGTTTACTTTGTTTATTATATCTTGCACGAGATATAACAGACATGAAGAGGGCAAACAATATTAAAGGATCAGAGATTTTTGATGGGAAAGAAATAGAGTTCAAATGTTGGCCAAAGTGATCCTGAAGAAAAGCTATTATTCATTTTGAGCTTTCCAAAGAAATTCCAATCAAATAAATAACCAAAAACAATGACTGGAAACGCTGTCTTGCAGGAATTTGTGACAAAGTAAACAAGGAGGCCATATTCCTAAAAAGAATACAGCAAATATTTGACAAGTGTAAAACTTTGATATTACACATGACCTTTCACAACTATTTCATAGCTATATACTTGTAAGTGTAAGCGGTCTCAAAGCAAATTTGTCGCAGATTACTTTCACAACAACACAAAGAAAAATCACTAAGTACAGACTCGAGTATCGGGGGCAGAAAGAAATGCTGAAAACTCGTAGAGAATTTTATTTTATGTGGCTATCAGAAATATTTACTTTTATTAGGGGAAAAAAATGGCTAACATTAACAAGGAGAGTGATGAAGTTGGAATAAAGTCTAGAGGCATCAATATAAAAAGAAAAAACCGAAAGTCTTGCCTACATACAAAGGGTTAAAATACAGTCAATGCTGAAATAAACACATTGTTTTTTCCTTTCTCATGTCAAACTTGGAGGTTACTTATATATAATCATTAGCATTAATGAAAGTTTTGATATATTGGTTTAATAAATACATTACAGTCTATATAAAGAATGACAGAACATGTGACAATAAAATCTTTATTTATCCATGACACAAACTCACCACCACAAAAAAAAAAAAAAATTGATTTATTCTCATTAATTTGGTTATTAATCTATCATTAAGTTATCCAGGTGACACAAAACAAAGAAAATTAATAATGTCAGTTATGGTAAAAGTAACAACACAAAACCAGTTCATTCTAAGCTTGAACTTAACTGATATCATGGATGTTTAAAATTAGTCTTTACTTGTTACTGAAAGTTATGTAACTTGCAAATCTGTAACAGTTAATCTACAATGTGGTATGGTTAGGGGAATTAGTTTCATATTGGATTGTTTTGAATTGATAATCAACCTTCCAGTTAATCTCTTAAGCACCAGGAGCAGAAACTAAGCTTGCATATAGTAACACCAGAAACAATAAAAAGAGTCGACTTTGTACAGCAAGCAAGTAGCATTAAGCATTTGTATTGAGCTAAATATAATCCTTGGTTCAAAAGAAAGTTTTAACGAGACAGTGCAATACATATAGATATCCTGATATAGACAAATATGACAGTCATCCTAGTTGGGTTTTTTTTTTGTTTTTTTTTTTAAATGATAAAAATTAGGTATCTACTTAATAATTTTTGATATTTCATTCTAATTTGTTGCTTCTTAATGAAACCTCTTTACTAACAGTGCAGACTGGAAATAAGATTTTAGCAAAATGAATTCATAACCCATTCTCTTCAGGAACCCTAGTTTAACATGACAACTTCTTTATTGATTAAACTAAGAAAACCACTAGTTACACAATCTAAAAATCTAACCAAACTTTCATTCTTTAATATTTTAAAGTTTAATCAGTAAAGCAGACATTACATGAAGGTTTCACAAGAAAAGGCAAATTGGAGTGATCAAAGGACTATTCCTTATTTCCAATCTGCACTGTTTACTGACAGTTACAGGAGAATTTCAAAAGTAACAATAAAAAGCAACTGAAATTAAAATGAAAAATACTATTAAAAAAATTAACAATGGTTCATCTAAGAGATTTTATTGACATTTTAATGATTTAAAATGTCAACTGCATTTGCCCAAGAACAACAATGCATTTTGGCTTTTGTTCTTTTAAAACTATGAATCCTTATTTAATCAAACAAAACTAAGCAAAAACATAATGTAACTAAGCAGCTACAATTTGATAGCAAAGTCTAAAAACAGCCAAGACAGAAAAGTTATTTAAGAGAGGGGTTCATATATATATATATATATATATATATATATATATAAAGAAATATAGTTTTAAGGTGTGACATATTATGGGATAAAGTGCTCAAAATCAGAGATAGAACATATGTAAATATAAAAGTGAACATTAAAGTCAACACTCAGAGGCAATAGGCTGTTTCATGCTAGACGCAATCGTCAGGACACGTGTTGGTTTTTTCTCAGCTATTTACATATAAGGGTCAGTGGTGCATTGTAGGTAGTCCATTCTGGCAGTTATTTTGGTAGGAGAGCTTTATTTATTTATTTGGGTTAATTTATTTTTATTTTATATATTTATTTATTCTTTTCAGTTTTCAATGTTTTATTAACGTAATAAAAAATGTTTGAGATTTGTTTAGATCATTTATTTAATAGTTTGTCTTGGTATGGGAAGATAAAGCTATTTTTTCATCCAATTTTTGGATTGATTACTATAGATTATTCTGTTATTTTAGCAGGGGACAGTTTTTTTAATTTGTTTATTATTCTATTTATTCAGATTGATTATTTTTACTTGTTTTTGCTTATTTTTATTTATTCTAATGGTTATTTTAGCGGGAGCAGTTAATTTGTTTATTTATTTATTTGTATTAATTTATTTTACTCATTTTTTCTTATTTATTTTGTACATTTCTATTTACTCTTTTCGGTTTTCAATTTTTAAGTAACATAGTAAAATCTTACACAAACACTTACCAGGATCAAGCACTCTACATAAAATTGCACTGAGAACATGGCACAAATAATAAAAAAGCACAACAGGAAAACTATCAACAAGCAGCTCGAACAAATTAAACCTATGTGTAACTGCAGAATAAAGAATGGATTTCCCTTAAATGGTAATTGCTTACAAAACAATATAGCAAGCCACAGTAAAATCACCAGATGAAGAAAAATATACATAGGAGTAACTGAAGGGCCCTGGAAACAAAGAAACTATGCACACAAAATATCTTTCACAAATAGTAAAAAGGCAAACAGCACAATGTTTTCTAAGTATATGTGGGAAATTAAAAACAAAATACAAATTACACCAAAAATATCATGGAAAATAAGAAAGATCAGCCTACAGCAATCAATCCAAAACCTGCAAACTTTGCTTGGAGGAAAAAATAGCCATTATTACTTTCCCAGACCAAAATAAATTACTAAAACAATCTGTACCCATCTCAAAATGCAGACATGAAAACAAGTTTTTACTATGTTACTTAATCAAAAACTGAAAAGAATAAATAAAAATAAAAATAATAAAAAAACAAGTAAAATTAATTAACCCAAGCAAATAAGAAACAAATTAACAAACCACTCCTGTTAGAATAGACAAAATAGAATAAATAAAAATAAAAAATAAGAAAAAGAAGTAAAAATAATCAATCGAAATAAATAAAGTAAATAAACAAATTAACAAACCTATCCCGCCAAAATAACCATTAGAATAGACAACAATCAATCCAAAAACTGGATGAAGAAATAGTTATAACTGCTATATATACAATAAAAAAAAAAAAAAAAAATTACGTTACTTAAAAATTGATAACTGAAAAGAGTAAATAAAATATACAAAATAAAAAAATAATTGAGAAAAAACAAGTAAAATAAATTAATCCAAATAAATAAATTGATAAATTGCTCACACTAAAATAACTGTTAGAATAAAATAAGGAAAAACAAGTAATCAATCCAAATAAAATAATAAACAAATTAAAAAACTGCCCCCACCCCACCAAAATTACAGTTAGAATAGACTAGAGCAATCAATCTAAAAATTGAACAAAAAAATAGCTTTAATTACCTTCCCAAACCAAAACAAACTAATAAATAAACAATCTAAACAAATCTCAAAAATTTTTTTACTACATTAATAAAGCATTGAAAACCAAAAAGAAATAAATATATAAAATATAGAAGAAAAATAAATAAATAAAAAAAACAAGTGAAATAAATTAATCCAAATAAATAAGCAAAACACTCCCGGAAAAATAACCAACAGAATGGATTACCCACAATGCACCACTGACCTGTATATATAAATAGTTTAGAAAAAAACCAACAAACATGACAATTGCATCTAGCATGAAACAGCCTGCTGCCTCTGAGTGTTGGCTTCAATGTTCACATTATATATATATATATATATATATATATATATATATATATATATATATAGTTTTAAACACTATATTTATTGGATAATAGTTTTATATATATATATATATTTATATGATAATATATATATATATATATATATACTAGCAGCGTTGCCCGTGCTTGATTCAAAAATTGTACGACTCATACAGCAATCACTATCACTTGACTTAAAATATTTTTGCCCTTCCTTGCCTTTAAAGGAGTGCCCTTTGCCTTGCTGATGTTGCTACATGCCTTACTTCTTGCCTATCTCACACTGCAAATTTTTTCTAAGCTCTATACTAAACATCAAATCTGTTATGAAAAAAAGAACTAAACAAAATGAACACAAAACAATCAGCTTTAAAAAAGGACTCTTAACAGGAAAAACCGAATGAAAAAAGAATGTTAACAACAAATACTTTTTCACACCCAACCCAGTTCTGCAGAATCAATGTTGAGTTTAAGCAAGCAAATGAGCCAATTGGAGTAAAGTGCCATGCAGATTTAAATTTTTCCCACTTGTGACGAATGCAACTATCGATTTTTTTTGCATGCTAGTTAACATTCGTGTCAGTCAGCTGTTGGCTCTCACTGGCCAGTACAAAATGGTCACAAACTACATGAAAACTGCTATAGAAGCATGAAAAAATCGATTATTTCCACTATCGATGGGAGTTGGGAAATGCTAAGTTGGTCTTGGCCTTCCCACTAACTTGGAGCATGTCCATGTAAATTTTGGTACAAATCCGCCGAAAATTCTGGCCATGTATTCGTTACACACACACATCCATCTTTTATATATATATATATATATATATATATATATATATATATATATATATATATAATGGTAAATATATATATATATTTTTGAATAAAAATTCCAAGAGGATAGAATCCAGGTAGAACTCAATGTCCAGGACAGAGTAAGGATATAATAAAAAGGCTTAAACACTAATATCCCATGGTCATAATTTATTCCATTGGAATATGATCCAATTAATCAGACCTACAAATTCAAAAAGAAAACAGACCTTTAAACCCTTCCATAAAGTTGATCAAACACCCCTATACATCAACATCCACTCTAACCACCCTAAACATGTGATAGATCACATCCCCAAAACTGTGAATACAAGAATTAATAGGCTATCTTCTAGCCAAAAAATCTTTAATGATAATAAATTTATATAAAATCAGGCCCTCAAAAATAGTGGTTTTAGACAAGAATTAAACTTTAATGGAGAACTTGTAAATCAGAATAATAACAGAACTAAAAACAGAAAGAGGAAGGTAATATGGTTCAACCCACCATATTGCAGGCTCTCTAACATTGATATAGGAAGTTTCTTTCTGAAATTAATTGATAAACACTTTCATAGTAAACATCTACTACCTAAAATTTTCAATAGGAAGACACTGAAAATTAGTTACTCATGCGTTAGAAATATGGAGAAAATCATATCTTCCCATAATTGTAGAATACTTAGAAACTATCATAGTAATGAAACCCAATCTAGTAACCCTACCTGCAATTGTAGGAATAAAGACCATTGTCCAATCGGGGGTAAATGTAAGTATGAAAATGTAGTATACGAGGCAACAATCTTTCCCCAGGAAAATATAAACCAGAAAAAAGATATATAGGTATATCCACCAGTGATTGGAAGCAGCATCTATACAATCATAAACGCTCATTTAGATATAGATGCCTCAGAAATCAGACTTCATTATCCAAACACTACTGGGATCTGGTGGATAAGGGACTAACCCCACTTTTGAAATGGAGATACTTATCAAGAGCTAGAACACTTAATAACTTCCGCGATCAGTGTGATCTGTGCATGGCGGAAAAAATTTTTATTATCAAAGATAAGAATCAAGATGAATTGCTGAACCTTCATAATGAGATATTTTCTAAATGTAGACATAAGAAATGATTCCAAACATAAACACCATTTTTAACATGTCACTTATGTCAGTTCCACCTTGGTTCAATAACATCGGGCATGGCATTTTAATGGAATGACTATTATGTCTATTATGTTTATCTCTCTCTATATATATATATATATCATTGTGTATGTTTATGTGATGCGCTATGTATTTTAATATATATTTTTTTTTGAGACCAAATTTTTTAAATTTTTACTTTTATAGATTTTACATTTTGAATTATATGCATATGTGCGTACCTGTGTGTATATGTGTATATATGCAGATGTGTATATAGGTATATGTATATGTATGTGTGTGTGTATAGATGTATATGTATGCATATATATGTATATTTACGTATGCGTATATGGATGCATGTATATGTAGGTAGATGTATATGTAGATGTGTTTATATATGTGTGTATGTTTTGGTATGTATGTACTCATATATCTGTATATAGGTGTATATGTGTTATGGAGTGATTTCACAGTGGAGGCTTGTATTTGTACTAAGTCGGTTCTAAAATACGTTCGACGTACACAATGTTAGGAACTTGATATAATAGGTATAACACAGAGAAATCTAGTTGTGGTGGCTGATACTTTAATACCCGACTAATGGTCGTCCGACATCGACTGACTGACCAAATCACTCAGCGACTGACTTGTTACTCTTACTACTCCTACTTATTATAGGTGGGAGAGTATTAACTATAGAATAGGTAAACAGTTTTCTTTATTTTTCATTTTTTTTACAGGAAATATGAAGAAAAAAAAAAAAATTCATTTTTTTTTTTTTTTTTAACAACATCATAGCGTATCTCCTACGGTTTTTGATCCACTTTTAGATGATCAGTTGCCTTTCTTTTTCTCCTGGATCAGCATACCTCAGGTAAAATTGTTGCAGGCATTGTTAAATCAAACATATTGAAAATCACCTCCATCGGCGTTTCTTCTGCAGGACCGCCGTCAACCACGTCTGAAAAACGTCATCTGATCTGGTTACTGCATGTGAATTTTTCGCCTTTCACCAAGTACATCATATAGCCAATCCACTTTTCTATTTTTTTGGTACCTCCATAATGTTACCAGAAACAACCTTCCGCTTTGAGCTTCTTAAGGATAGAGTCACAGTTTCTGTAGGTTCTTCTTGTGGTTCTATTTGTTCAGCCTCTAGCTTTCCTTTTGTTGATCTTGTGCTTCTTAACGTTTTCTGTAGTGACTTCAGTTGACTTAAATCATTTAATAATACTGCATGTCCTTGGCTGCGGGTAACTCGCTCCCCAGTTTTTCTCGGTGTCGGCTTCATCTTTACTTTCTGGAGCTTGTTTTTCACATATATCGTCAGTGTTACCCATTCAACTTTGTTTTAAATACACCGGTTTTCTCTAATCTGTCCAATTCTTTATCTATCTGTTCAATTGAAGCAAACAGCACATTCCTTTTCTTTTCACTGGAATTTTGCCTACATCTTGGTACACATTCCCAAACCCGGAGAAAAAAACAGTAGGAAATGTTCCCTTAAGTTTCTTTACTAATTTTTGGGCTTCATAGTTTAAAAAAATCTACCTTGTAACAGAAAGAATTTATCGGTAGATCCCATAATTGGAATTCTGTTATCCAATTCATACCAAGTAAGTTCGTGGTATTTTCTATAACAAATAGTTTAGCTTTTCACATTTTTTTTTATTTAACGTGACGTTTGTAACAAATTCTCCAATAAACTGTATTTTTTCTCCCGTCACTGACCTCACGATTTTATTTGTTTTCATTAAAGTTGGTTTTCCCAACTTCTTCCACGTATGCAAATTTATGATAGATAGGTCGGAACCAGTGTCGAGTTGCATTTTTATTTTTTATTACTTATTTCAACGGTAACAAATTTTCTAGTTAATCCATCATTCATCTCATCGGACTTTAATTTTCTTATTTTATTGTCTTTATTTTTTGATCTGCAGTGCAAGCTTTTATGACCCACAGTTTTTTACAGTTGAAACATTTTTTATTCCTGAAATTGCAATATCTGTACCAGTGTAGTTCACCACAAGCAAAACATGGCTTCGGGAGTTTTTGTTTATATTTCACTTTTTTTTTGATAATCCGCAATTTTAGAATTCTTTTTGGTAGACCGACTTTCTTTTTTGTAGCGTATTTTCCTTACATGCGAAACGCCAGACTGATAAATCTTTTTCAAATCTTTCTTTACGTTAACATATCTTGTGCAGTCTTCTGCCAACTTCTGTATCGTAATCCTTGGTTCGTTTTCCAACTTTGCCAGCACTAATTTTCTCAACTCTGCATCTCTTTCCGATACCAGCCCTTGAACAAACACTAAGCACTTAAAATTGTCAGTGCTTAACTGCCAGCTTAAATTCTTCACAATTCTTGTTCACATTGGCTGCGTACGTTATATAGTCTTGTTCATCATCTTTCATCAGATTCAAACATTTCCACCTCTTGTGAAACAAAGATGTCTTTACTAAATAATTCACTTAATATATTTACCACCTCTGTAAATGTCAACTCGCTAGTTTTTTTTTCGGTAAAATGTAGTTTACCAATTTGCTATGCTCAGCAGTTCCTAACTTGCTTAAAAGAAGCCTAACCTTCTTTCCTTCAGACCACGACTGGTAGTCCTCATTTTACATGTCCGTATATTTTTTTTATAATACTCCTCAAAAGTTATCTCTTCATCTGGACTGTACGTGAATATTTCAATTGAATTCCATATTGTATTCTCTGGGAAAGAATCATTTTGTAGATTTTTCTCTTTTCTCTTCTCGGTTAATTCCAGAATTTTGTTTTGAAACTCCTCATGCACCTGATCCATTTCTCATTGAAACTGCATCTATCTATTAAAAGTTTCCTCCTGTACTTGCATCTGGAATGTTTTCTGTTGCTCTAATATTGTCATCTGTTGTCCCGTATGGAACTTAAAAAATTCCTGGAATATATTTTTGCATTCCTCCATCTTCGCAAAAAGTTTCCACAATGCTTAAATATTGTAGAGGGGAGCCCTACGAATTTGCAATTTGTGACCTATTTGAGCAAACTGTCTTATCGAGAAAAAAAAAAAAAATTCTTTTCTCAGTTGAGAATGACATTTTTCCGTCAATAAGTTTTTTTTTTTTTTTGTTTTTTTTTTTAAGTGTGAATCCGAGATTTTGTTGCCGAAATTGTGACAAGCAAATTTTTTTTTTTTCCGTATGAGTACGAATTTCGTCACCAAATAATGTGGCGAGCAAATTTTTTTTTTTTTCTTCCACCATATGAATCCGAATCCCTTCACCAATTTTGTTATGGCGGGTGAATTTTTTTTTTTTTTCCCCTCCATATGAGTTCGAATCCTCTTCGCCAAGTTTGTTATGGAGTGATTTCACAGTGGAGGCTTGTATTTGTACTCAGTCGGTCCTAAAATAGGTTCGACGTACAAAACGTTAGGAACTTGATATAATAGGTATAACGCAGAGAAATCTAGTTGTGGTGGCTGATACTTTAATATCCGACTAACGGTCGTCCGACATTGACTGACTGACCAACTCACTGAGCAACTCAGCGACTGACTTGTTACTCTTACTACTCCTGCTTATTATAGGTGGGAGAGTCGATTAACTATAGAATAGGTGTGTTCCACTACAACAATATGTATGTATGTATAGTTAGACGGATAGATATAGGGATACATTTTTTATTTGTTTAGATGGGTGTATGTAATTGTATGGAGATGTAAGGTTTTATGTATATGTTTATGCGCACGTAAGTATATGTCGGTACGTATATATGTAGAAGTGGATGTGTATGTATGTATGTGTATATGTGTGTGTGTGTGTGTGTACATGGGTATATATATATATATATATGTATGTATGTGGGTACACGCCTATATGTATGTATGTACGTGGATATATTATTGTGTATGTGTGTATACGCATGTGTTTTTGAAAATAAAAATATAGGTCTTTGCTAGATTAGATAAGCGTTATATTTTTATATATTTATATTTGATTTGTAACCTGTAGTCGATATTAATTGTCAAATTTTCTTAATTACACAGCAGCCCTTTTAGTAAATGCCCTTCAGTTTTAGTTTCCCCCACCCCATCTCTCTCCCCAACCCCTTTTTCTTTTCTTTTCCTCCCTCCCTCTTCTGATCTTTAAGATCAGATCGTCTATATCGTGTGTATGTCACCACAAAATGTATCCTTTCCGGTTACATCTTTACTGTATTAGACATCCGACAACATTCATATTTCTCTCACTTAAACCATCTTCAACTCACCTCCCTAAACTCCTCTCTGTTAAGTTTTAATCTCACACCTTCTCTCGTCTGTTACTCCTCTCTTTAGCTCTAACATTCGCCCCACACTCTCATACTTACACTCTCTCTAAATTCTATTTTTATTTCCAGAGTTGTTTTTTCTGTTTTCTTTTTGAATTTGTAGGTCTGATGAATTGAATTGTATTTATGATTCCAATGGAATAAATTATGACCATGGAATATTAGTGTTTAAGTCTTTTTATTATATATATATATATATATATATATATATATATATATATATATATATATATATATACTTGATTTCCTTTTGGCTCAGATCTATTTAACATAGTTGACTTGGTGACCTATGGGAGAAGCAGTTTGACAGCTTGGCAAGTTTCACTGCATACTTTTTGCATATTGAAAGTTAAATCTCAAGCTTTACATTTATTTTTGTTTCTAATATCCGATATTTATTTTTACCTTCTTGTCAATAGACTGAATTTTTGTAATCTCAGGAGATTAATAGCAATATTTTAATAAATGTCAAATGTTGTCTAAGTGTAAAAGTGTTGCTCAACTCAAAATATTTGGCATAAGTCATTTAATTTGCCACTCCTATTAAATATTAATCAAGAAAGATCACATCAGACAAAATTCTCAAACAACCAAAATGCACATAAAGCAGAAAATCCTGAAAGTGGAAAAAAGATTAAAAAGAAAAGGTACATATTAGGAAGATGCCTGACAAATTAGAAATCTTGATATGCAATCAGAAAAAAATCACACTATGCTTTCAAAATAAAGCAACCATCCAAGGGCTTGGGTGTTCAACTACTTATCTGTTATCTTACATTTAATACATTTAAGACAATTTGATTAAATGATTCTCAAAGGTTTATTTCAATATGCTAGCAATCTTAGCCTAAAGCCGTAATAACCATAATTATATAGTTTAGTAGGGGCATTAAAAAAATTCGATTTTTTTTTTTAATTTTCAATGTATTACTATTATAAAATCACAAACAGACAGACACCGACAGACAAACAGATCTAGATAAGAAACTGAAAAGATGGAAACTGTTATACCAAACCTATGGACAATAATGGGTATATCCCAATTCCTATAAATACAGTATTTATTTATATTGCTTTTGCAACTTAAACAATGAGGGTACTCTCTTGGGAAATTGTGCTCCTACAACAACATTGTGGTTTATTGCGATTCGAATGCAAAAATGGCTTTTTATTTCTGAAAGGCAACCAAATTTATAGTTTTATGAAAAACAGTGTCTTGCTTACAGAGATTATGGTTTTGGAAATATCAATCTGAATTTAGGACATTAAATCATAATTTTGATTGAATAATCTCAATTTCAATGATCAGGCATACAGGACCAAAAATGGCCACTATAACCACAGGAATAAATGTCACAAAACAAAAGTTACAACATAACATTGTAGCAGAAGGTGCAATTACCATGCAATTATTGCAGTAGGTGGTGGCGGAAATAGAAGGCAAGTATTCACCAGCGACCCTCTCCCATCCATGCAAATAACTTTGCTATAATTAAGCCAAGCACAGAACAGTTTTCAGTTTGCTTGTGGATTCTCTAGAGTGGCAATCATGCTCACTGTATGATTTACATTAATTTGAAGTTCATCTCCCAAATTCAGAACAGTCAGATGAATTGTTGATTGTAACAGTTTCAAGCTCATGTTTTCTAGTGGTTTATACAAACTTTTAAAACAAGCTATTTCAATCTTTGTCCCAAGATGAAGAAAGGATGGGATGATCAAAAAGATAACACTCAACTCAGGAAGATATTAATAGTGATTGTAGACAGGGTAAATCAGAACAACCTTGCCATGTGTGAACATCCAAGTTCAATGTAGAAGCTGACAGAAGCCCATTGGTGACTGTAGTATCACTAGAGGTGAATGTGTCTACTATTGAGAATGCATGTTGGCTGTGTCCTGACATACAGCACACATCTTTCAGATTTGGATGGCCTGATAAAGGGGGTTAATTTAACCATATAGTGGGAGGTGAACATTCACCTCTTAAAAAAACAACTCCTGATGTGTTTATCAATAGCTCACTAACATTCTAACTGACAAGGCAATTTTTAACATCAAAGCTTCAAGTGAGAGACGTTGATAAGGAGAAGCCAGGAGACTTTCTCAGAGTAAGTGAAGGAGTACGATTTGATGGCAAATGTCAGAGTAGTCAAGTCAAGCCACAACAGAGTGTGTGTGTGTGTGTGTGTGTGTGTGTGTGTGTGTGTGTGTGGGGTATCACTAAAATCCCAGAGATGTCTCAAGACAATGAAAAATGAAGCAAAATCCATACTACAGGTGTGTGCTGCCAACAAAGATGAAACTGAAACCAACTAAATACTAGAAATACACTTGCAGATTGGGCATCCAGCAGTTAAACTGACAAATTTGTCAGAAGACTTGCTACTTCCACTACTGAAAAGGTCATTCAGATCAATTGATCCAGCATCAATCCATTGGCAGAAAGGAAAAAAAAAAACGTTAGTGTCTGGCATGCAGCACAGACTTGAGATGGACATAACTCCCTATGGTAGTGCTCACTGCTTGACCTAAATAGCAAACTGCATTGGCCCACAGTCTTCTATCTAGTGACCATTACACAGACAAGATTCTGCAAACGTAATCTGGTAGCTTGAGGCTGTATTCCTTGAGATGGGACCTCCTGATGACATTTTGATTTTAAACACATTTGCTGATGGATGCAAAGTATTTACACTTTAGATGCACATATACGCCGTCATGGCACTGCCGAACAGACCCACAGAATGGGTAGCAAATTTCTACATGGAAATAGTATTCTATCTAGGAGGCATTTTACTAGTATGATGCTACACCTAGGGATAGCATCCATAGTGCAACGGCACTGGAAAATGCATTGTACTCATACAAGGTTTGAGTGCAGAGTATTGACAAAAGACTACCACCAAAGAAAGATGTTGTATAAGTGAAAAATTCACCAAACAGGTGCATGACTCAATATAAAATATGACATCTTACCAAAGTTTTAAGTCCACAAGTGGTCTTAGGTAATGAGGTACCATACCATGTGAAAGACATCTGCCCCATTTCCCTACTCAATGAATGCTGAGGAAACAGCATCACCATCAAGTGAAGATGGAATCTACCTGCTTTTAGCAGATGACACCGATGACCATTCAGCCGATGATGACAACCTCTAGAGAAAACACCAAGAAGTTAGATAGCTTCCCATGTCTCCATTTCAAAGTACTTGGTTGAAAAGGCAATTCCCAAACTGTTGGTATTATGGTCAGGAGACCAGGGGACAGAGTATGGCTAAGAAAAACAGTTTTGATTAGTATGGATGTTCACACATGGCATTATTGCAGCATGTGATAGAAATAGTTGACAAGTATTTGGCAGCATCCATTTTCCAACCATGCAAATGACTTTAAATACTTGAGTCAAGCACTAGACAGTTAACTTGTGAACTTTCTAGAGTGACAAGCACACACACACACATGGTACAATTCATATTAGTTCAAAGTTCATACTCCAAATTCATAAGTCAGGCATTTTATTGCAACTGAAAATGTGATCATGACAATTCAAGGTTCATGTTTGTGATACTTTGCAGAAACTTATTCTCAATTATTTAATGAATTTCTTTTAATTTGAATGAATAAAGAGTTTGTGATATTTTGCCATCTAGACTACATAATAATTAGGAGTACGAGTTAGTTTAAGTTATTTAGCTTTGTTGAAAAATATATGTTAATTCATTTAATTGATAGCAAAAGTAATTTTAAAAAGGAAATAAATAATTTAATAAAATAAAGGTTCTTAAAATTGTAATTTATTACACTGATGCCTGTTAGACTTTTTTTTTTTACATTACAGGAAAAAATTAAAAACTACAATTTTTATTAACACAAATCTGTCACTAATTGAATAAAGAATGAAAACAGGAAACAGATGTTTACATTTACAGGTATTTATTGTTTAGGCTTTGTGTTACAGTTTATTTGTTCAACAGATTGGGCTAAATTCAACAAGCTTAAGTTGGCTGCATTTTGTTCAAATAACATTATGAAGTGCAAAATAATTTTAAGTTAAGAATTTAAGTTATGAACTTGTAATAGAGTTATATATCTTGAAAAATGGTAAATTTAGATCATTAGAAGTTTTTAAGATTATTCTTAATAGTTTAGTAGAAATGTAACTCAATTCCTGCTATTCGAATGATGAATGAAATCTTGTTTTAGTTTCACTGGACTGAATTGAATTTACCAAATTTAATCTCAATAACTTTTGTTCATATAACATTTTTATGATTATGAACTATAAGACTACATTTAAACTTATGGAGTTGAAACAAAGCTATATTCCTTAAAAACTATGTGGAATATTTTTATTCTTGATAGTTCAAAATAAAATTTGTCAGCCCAAGTTATCACTGATTGAGATGAGAAATCCTTATTCTGGTGATAGGGAAGATAATCAGTGTTGTCTTATACTGACTGTATTTATTCCCAGTATAACAGCAAGATTTCTATCCTCCCCATTGACTGTGCCAATTCTTGATCAGTCATTCTATCCTAGCTTTAATTTTCTAATTTTTTTTTTTTTTTTTTTTATAAACAGAGCCGGCTATTATGTGTATAATTGTTTGCAATTATCAACACCATTGGTTCATTCTACTCAGTTTTCAAGAGAGAGGAGTGCCTACTGTAACACACTGGTTAGCAACCAAATTAAGCAACCCATTATCTTGTACTCACAGGGAGCCAATTACTGTAGCCTTGTGCCAAACTATGCCGAGTCAATAACTAATCCAGATTGTAAATAATCAACTGAACTTGGTAAAAAGTGAAGCCTGTTTCTGTTTAATTATAATAAAAACAGAAAATGCTAAAAAAGAAAAAAATGTGGGTGTTGGCTCTATATTGGTAAGGCCTCTATTTACAGGACAGTAGATCCACCTAAACCAGTTGGCAGAACATTTTACTGCAGCAACAGTTTTATACACATATTGATGTGATTAAATAAGTAAATATCTTATAAGACTGATTAACTTATTACCAACAGAATAACTATACCACCAAACTTTAATAAACAAAGAAGAAAACAGGCTTCAAATTATGATGAAAATGCTCCATTACTGACATGGGAAGCAGCAATTTCTCTAATGTTTTACTAAATAATAATTACAATAGACATGAATGTCCATACCCATTTACATCAAAGTTCACACAATTAAGAGGAAGACACAAATTACACAAAATGTGTGTGTGTGTGTGTGTGTGTGTGTTTAATAACTAATCATTACACTGAGAATATACAATGCCTATAGAAAATGTTTAATCTTTATAGTTTATTCTTAAATTAGATGTTTCATTCCCAGATTAGAAATTTAAGTAGCATTTAATATCACAATGAAATGCTGAAACAATGATACTAGAAATAACACAGGCACATCTATATCTATATATATATATATATGGATTGTAATCAGACAGGATGATAAAAAGAACAAATAGGAAACATATCAATCTAACATGTTTCAGCTTTATTCAAACTTTGTCAAGGATTGAGAGAAAACGGACAAAAATACTTCATTTTAATCTATGGCCGATCTCTTTAAGCATGTATTCTTTGTATTATAGATTAGAATGAAGTAACACCCCACTGTGCTGGCTCAGTACACAAAGGTGAAGACACTAGAACACCCACTAAAAAGACACATACACAATTACAAATATACATTACCTTCTGATGCTCACTTAGATATACAAGAATCTTCACAAACTTGTATACATATAATTTCCAATTTTCGCCCCATATCCCTCTTTAATGTAGAAGGAAAAATATTTTTTGGAGTCCTCACTCGTCGCATGACATTTTCTTATAGAAAACGATTACATAAATACATCTGTCCAGAAGGCTGGGATACCTGGCTTCCCTGGTTGTCTGGAGCATGCACAAATGATATGGAACTCCATACTATCAGCCAAAAGAAATAAAACAGAACTCCATGTAGTATGGCTTGATCTTGCCAATGCATATGGGTCAGTCCCACATCAATTAATAGGAATGGCTCTTGACTTTTTCAATTTCCCTGGCAAGATTAGGGAAATCATAATGAAGTATTTCGACTCAGCTTTCATGAAATTCACCGTTAAAGATTACACTACCAAGTGGCAACCATTCGAGATTGGTATCATGATGAGCTGTGTGATTTCCCAGCTTCTTTTCATTTTGGCCATGAATTGATTTTACGAGGCACACCAACCACCGCCAAAGGAGTGATGACTGAAGAACAGCTAGTCCTTCCTCCTTCTAGGGCTTTTATGGACGATATCACAACTCTCGTCTCTTCTGAAATTGCTGCCAATAACCTGTTAGAAAAGTATCACGATCTTTTCATATGAGCGAGAATGAAGGCAAAGCCCAAGAAAAGTCGAAGCCTGTCATCAGTCAGGGGATCTGTTAAGGAAATTCACTTCAAAATTGGTGATGACACGATACCAACAGTTAAGGAAATACCAGCTAAACAATGTAAGTGGACAACATGAAATGATATCGAACCCATTAAACTTTCATGGAATTCACTAATTGCGATGGAACTATTGGCAATATCTTTCCTTCTTCGATCTACATATGATCTTCTCCCAAATGAAACAAACCTCAAAATGTGGGGATATACAGATACAGATCTGTTTTTCGTGTCAAAAAGACCAAGGTACCTTGCGTCATGTGCTTTCTGCTTGTCCACAATCGCTCCAGATGTACACGTGGCGACACAACAAGGTATTAGAGGTGATAAGGTAGGTACCTCCACGAGATCGCTAAAAAAAGAGCACAGCATGATGAAAAAGACGCCAAACTTGACGGAAACAAAATTTTATCGTCTAAATGTTTGTTATTATTAAGAGGAAAGGTCAAAGTATTTTTTGGGTATTTTTTCCATTTTTTAATCGTTCCTAGCACGTCCGAAATTTTCGTTAAAAATCTATTTTTTTTGAGTCAGCAAAAATTGATCATTTTTTCCATTTAAAAAAAACTGGAAATCTGACTTTGAAATTTTTTTAAATATCAATTATCATTTTTTAAAAACTTATTTTAAGAAAATCAGAAATTATAATGTTTATTTAAAATATTTTGAACCAAACTTAACTTAGCTTTTGTGCCAAAAAGATTAATTTGAAAATAAAACAAAGCAGGTCATAAACTTTCGCGTCTCTTGACATGTGATGAATGATATATTTACGAATTCCATGAGGCTAATTTGTTCTACAGAAGGAGAAAAGTGAAATAATTTACATTTACGTGAACAAATTATTTACCCCGTTATTTTTAATGAAAACTTTCAGCGGTCTAATTTTTTTTTTTTTTTTTTTTTGTACTTAGCTTTCACCTTTACGTTTATGATGCTTTATGGGAAATATATTAAAAAAGAAATTAAAATAAAACTGTTAAGAGTGACATTAAATTTCATATTTCTTAAGAAAGGTATCTAATTTATAGGTACCTTTCTTATGAAATTTTATCAGAATTGTACATAAAATACTATAATTTTATGTACATTTATTACATTCTACTGTTATTTGTATTTGCATTCATTTTATTAATTTTGATATTTCATTTATGGAAAAATGTCGTAACTGAGATTAATATAAAAATAAGATCATATAAATTTCATAAGATGATACTGATACTTGTAGGTACCCTTCTCAGTTGAAATTGAAAAATCAAATTAACTTCTCCACACGTGTTTCGCAAAAGTAAAGGACTTAACAGCGGAGAACAATGCTTAACTCAAATAACGCAACTTAATTATATTCTGGTTGGTCTTCCGTATTTTATAATTACAGCTCGATTATAAGCACAAAATTACATTTCTTAATTACTGGGGATCTTCTGATTAGTCAAAATGATACAATTTACAACACGCTAAAAAAAGATCTATCTCATAAGGACACTTATGAAAGCCGATCTTGACTTTTTTAACTAATTTTATAATATTTTAACAACTTAAATGTAAAATCTATTATAATTAATGAAATAACAAATAATTGTATTAAAATTCATTTTTCATCGAAAAATTTTTTTTTGCTTTCAGAAAATATTGTCCATATTCATAAAAACAACTAAAAGCAAATAAAAGCATTTGAAATTAAATAATATATTTGTTTTATTGAGTTTTGTATGTTACAATTCAGAGCTGATTTTCAGGTACTGCGTATCCAATTAAAAAAAAAAAAAAAAAAACATGATTTGCATTCCTCAAAGCCCTGTGCTTTTAATTATTGTAATCACTAAAACCGATGCGATCGAATTTCTAGCGTTTTCATAAAATTAGTTATGGGGGGAGGGGGTAATAAATATTTAAAAAAAAAATATTTCTACCATGACTTTCATAAAAAAAAACATTTATAATAATTTCGATCATCTGTGAATAGTTTCTGAAAGTTTCATTAACATCCGATAATTATTTCTATTTTTGCACGATTTTTCAAATTAATGTGTGTCATACCAAAAAAACGTGCTAAAAATTGTCTATGTTATTTACTAGTTCGCTTGATACAAATAGAAAAAAGGTTTTTTTTTTTTTTTTAATCAAAATTTAGAATGTTCTAAAATGAAGGAAAATTTTTTAAAAATAATTAAAAAAAAAACTTTGGTCTTTCCTCTTAATAATAACAAGCATTTAGACAATAAAATTTAGTTTTCGGCAAGTTTGGCGTCTTTTTCATCAAGCTATGCTCTTTTTTTAGCGATTTCGTGGAGGTACCTATGATAAGGGATCTAATAAGAACACAATGTGAGACAGCAAATCAACAGCTTGTGGCAACCAAGGAAACTAAAATCAAATTCCATAAGGAAGGGGAATGTCCTGCAAAGAAAAAACAAACAGCTCCCAATATAAAGCTGCTGAGTGGTGCCGGTTATTGGAAGGTTTCAGTGGATCTAATGACATCCTTAAAATTTCCAATACACATCGCACAGACAGACAAGCATCCCGACATTGTGTTGTGGTCCAACTCAAAAAAGACTGTCTTCCTAATAGAGCTAACAGTCCTTTGGGAAAAGAACAGCACACGAACTAAAGAAAAACTGGTACGAGTCACTGCATGCCGAATGTATGGAAAATGGTTGGACGTGTAACATGATGCCTATTGAGATTGGGTGTCGTGGGTTTCTGGGACATTTGGTGATTTCCTTCCTTTCAAAAATAGGCATCACTGGCCATTGGTTGAAAAGTGTTTTGCATCGTATTCAAAAAACTGTTCAACACTCGACAAATTGGATTTGGTCGAGATCAAAACAACAAGTAAATAAAATGCGTACAACATCACAACCTAACATGCGCAAGTGAAATATTTGCGTGGTCGTCTATAACAATTTTTACGAGCACGTCAATAACGGCAAACGCATTCAGGAAACTTTCATTACGGACAGAATTTACCTAAAAGGAACAATCAATTAGCTTATCTTCATACCCTGCCTGGCGGCAAATGCTGCTGGTGGCACCAGGGGTGGCGGTCCCACCATAGCCACTGAAACCATGATATCACCCCTGGTCGGCGGCTGATGAAGACAGGGTATCGCACGTGCTAACACATGTTAAAAAAAAAAAAAAAAAATAGAATTATCTACAGTTTTAATTAATGTGACACATGTGGGACCAATGAAAAATGAGACAAACAGAATTGAAAATACCAGCTTGTCTTTTTGTCCATTTTCTCTCAATTTCTGACAAAGTTTTAATAAAAGTGAAACAAATTAGATTGATGTTTCCTATGAGAAAATATAGTTTTAAGGTATGTTATATTTATGGCTTAAAGTGCTCAATATCAGGGATAGGGCATATATAAATATAAAAGTGGAAATTGGTACCAAAAATGCAACAGTTGTGCAACTAATGCATCAGCTGCTTGAACTCTCACTACTATAGAGACATTCTGGAGGTGGACAAGTGAATCCACCGAAAACAATTTTCTGAAGCTATGATCTTACCACCACTTGTTGCATGATCAATGATGATCAGGATGGAGATCTCTAGAGGTTTGTTGAAAGTCAACAGGTGATATACATCAATGCAGTAGATTTCCTTCCAAGTTTTTCATTCACCTTGTGGCTACTGTGCAGTTGCCATCCACTAAAGTGTTCTATGTTTTTGGGTTTTTTTTTAACATTACCATTATTAGATTTATTGTTTGCTTCTCTCAAGGGTTCTTATTGTCATTATTATCAATGTTTGCCTCTTGGAATAGAGTTCATTATAAAACCTTGTGCATATAGAAGTTATTTATGATAGCTATTTTCTATGTGTGTAGATATGGGTTTAAGTTGGTTGTGTTTTTTTATAGACAGAGGTTTTAAAACTTATTCAAACCATTTTGTTTGACAAGGGAATTCTATTATGTTTAGTCTGTGTGTGAAATTAAGGGTAGTCTTTTTTTTTAGTGTTGTCTTTGACTTTCGACTTCATCCTTGTTGTAAGTGAATCCAAATATCAATATAGTGGCTGAAAACTGCTGGCTCAAGATCTTTCAAAAACCAGTTCCTCCAAGATCAACATGCAAATTTATTAATGTCTTGGTCAGTGATGGGTTTTGACATGGTACAATCTTTTGTCTTCATTATGTCAACATTACAAATCTTAGAAATACAAAACTACAGCATTTTTTGGTTTAATGAGCCTTGTTTTTGATCACTGAATATAGAAGCTTGATATTAATATAAGAATAAAGATTTTATTTACTACAAAAATTCAACATTTTTCAGGAGGGTACCATGTACTGATTTGATTTATTTTGTTTGTTTTCTATGGCTTATCAATCATTTTCAAATTTAAAACCAGAAAATATTTTTAGATTTTTTTTTTTTTTTTTAGACAATGGTTAATGATACAAGTCTTACTAATTAACACATGGTTGGAGGAGAAGAGGGATTCCTACCTTTCCCAAGGACATCTGCACATAAGTGAATATAAGCCAGGTCTCCAATTAACAATTCTGAGCCATCCAAGATTACACTACCTGGTATTCCCAAGCAGTCACCTATCTAGGCACTGTACAAGCTTGATGTTGCTTAACTTTGGTGATTGTACAGGAACCAATTGTTTCAATGTAATGTGGCCTAAGCCCATATATTCAGTTACAGTATGCTTAAAACAAAAATCATTTTAAAATATATTTTTCCTTTTCAGAGCATTACTCAAAATTGTAAGTGTTCACTCACTTGAGCTTAACCAGGGACAGCATTGCTTTACTTCAGTGATCAAGAGAAGTAATACTGAAGTACTTTAACCAGGAATACTGCACATCTTGGACATTTTTCTATACAAACTAAACTGCCTACTGCTTTTCAACCTGATAGAAACATAACAATTACAACATTAATTATAGCATTTACCTAATGGAATGGAAGCTACGAAACCTTCATATGGTGTGAGTTTTCAGTTTCAACTCCAATAATAATCTATAATGCATTCCTTAAATTGTTAAGAGTATTGAGCTAATCTGGGTGAACATAATAGAAAGGTTTTCAAAAGGAAAAGTGATGCTATTTTTCTGATACATCAATAAAAATGACATTCATTAATATATGAATATTTTTTCTATTGTTACTGACATTTTGTTACAAAAGAAAAACAAAAAAAAATGTTATTTAAATGCAAAACACTGTTTTGCATTTAAATAATTTTTGTTTTTCTTGTCTAATGAAGAAATAGCATGAATCCTTATCAAACATGTAAGAATTTGGCAAGAGTCATCCTTGTATTTGCACATGCAAGACAAGAATCAGCCAGGTGAAAAAAATGTAATAAGAAAAAGGATATTGTTAGAGTGAAATAGCCAATTAGGGAAATAAGACTGATAGACAAGAATATATTAACCAGAAAATTTAGAACTCATTGTTTGAAAGGTTAAATATAAGCAATGGAAATACTTTGAAATTGATTCTCTCCCCACATAGAATTTCAAAATTATCCAAAGTTATCATCTTATTTTCACAACCTAAGATGATACATGCATGAATTGTAAATAAGCTTTAATTTGAAGAAAAGCTCATCTTCAAAAATCTCGAATATCAAAAAAATTATGTATTGTCACTTTAGTTTTTCCAGTAATATTTCATGGTGGAGGAAATGATGACTGGACAAAACAAGCGACAACATGTCACATGTGTTATCTGCCGGTGAAAAAAGAAGGTTCATATGACTTCTCTCTTTTTCATAGAGAACATCATGCAAATGATTTTTTCCCCCAATTCAAACAATCACTCAACTCCTGGATTACATATGAGCTGAGTGTCAGTTGGGTTTTTTTGTTCTCTGGTGTATGATGCAGCTGTCAGGGCAGTTTTTAAGGAATGTCAGTTGACTGACCCAGCCTTCACTCATTGTCCACTTCCTGTGACCCACATTGTTTCTAATTTTTCATAAAAGGACCTTCCTGATGTCATTAGTTCTCAAATCGGTATCTATGCTAATAACTATTTACTCCAGTCTTAATATTAGTCTGATCAGCTAAGTCTGATCTCAAAAATGACCTACAATCTGCTGTCAAATGAGGCAATGAGTAGCTTGTCAATTTTAACACTTCAAAAACAAAACTGCTCTCTTTTAATCATTTAAGAGAACTCTTTCATCAGCATGGCTGATGCTAACCTCCAGGGGAGTGACTCATTACATCTTCTCGTACTAATGTTCCCAGCTGACATGAAGTGCAAAGAGTATATTGAATCAATTGCTAAGTCTGCAGCTTGGTTCTATGTCATGCTAGACAATTTTTCATGCCAGAATCTATCTTACATATTAAGCATTTGTCCTTGCTGTGAATATTGCTGCCACATCTGGTCTGGTGATCCTGCTATATATTTCAAGATTCATAATAAAATCGAAAGAATCTGCAATGTTATTGGTCCTGACATGGCATCTCAGCTTTAGTCCCTTTCCCCACCACCACCATAATATAGCTTTTATCTTTTGTATAAATACTTTCATGGTAATTGTTCTGATGAACATTCATCTATGATACCTAGACTTTATGAATTTAGCGTAGTACTAGATTGGCAGTTTGGTTTCATCATTTTACAGTTGAATGGCTAGGTGTAACCGTAAGTTCTATGCTAACAGTTTTTTCTGTTTATACTTCCTGCTTGTGAAACTCTTCTGGCTTCTTGCTTCCCAGTCAACTTTGATGTTCATAAATTTAAATGCAATGTCAATCTTTTCTCTCCTTAATTCTTATTCTTTTATTGTCCTTTCTCCCTAACAGTAGTTTTTCTCATTCTCTATCATTCAATAACCTATTACATCCTAGTGACTTTATTGCCTCACTTGGGGCGAAATGATTTTAAAAAAAGTGCCATATTTGTGTGTACCTTTGCATTATTTTTATAATTACTTAGATGTGTATATTTAACTTATATTTCTACATATGTAACTTGAAGTATGTAAGTTGTGTGGATGTGTGCCTCCAATCTTATTTATTTGTGTTTATTTTAAATACAAAAAAAATTTTTTTTAATCATATTTTTAAAACAATTCCCAGAAATAATATGAACTCCTCCACTATTATGATAATCCAGTGTGTGTGTGTGTGTATATATATATATATATATATATAAAATTAAAAGAAAGAGTCCACATGTGCTTCTTATAGTATGTAAAATACATAGGGTGGTTAATAAAACAAGGCAAACAAAAGGGTACCACTAATCAGTATGAAAAATATCTAAATTAGATATTAAGAATAATTAAAATAGTTCTTAATTTTATTTTTAAAATGTGTATATTTCCAAATATGTGAGTCTCTAGTCTAAAACTGTTTTCTACAAATAAAATTGTTTCTATCTAACGAATACATCTAAAATTAGATATTTAAAAAATAAAGTAAGTTTTAATCTCAGTTTTAAAATGTGTATATTTACAAAACTGCAAGTCATTTTGTTTTAAACCCAAAGTAAAAATTATTCTTTTTTTAGCCACTAGTGTTCAATAGGTATTCTGCCTATAAAATTCTTCTAAACAAGGAAAATTAATTCATTTTGTTTTTACAAATATCTTTATGGTTTTATCTAGCGAATACACTTAAGATTATATATTAAAATGATTATAAAATAGTTTTTAATTTCAGTTTTAAAATGTGTAAAGAACAGGTGCTACTTGCAGATTTGGAAATATACACATAAAAATTAAATTAAAAGCTTTTAATTATTTTTAATATTTAATTTTAGGTGTAGTATTCACTAGATAAAAATATTTATTAAGGGGAAAAAATAACTCATTGATTCTCCTTGTTTAGAAGAAATTTATTTGTAAAACCCCAATAACAGTTGACTGGCATACCAGAAAAAAATTGCCATATTTTTAATAATTTTAAACATGAGGGGTTTCATTTTTTGGTTTTTTAAAAGCCACATCATAAATTTCTGGAGAGCTATACCATTTTATTTTCTCTCTGAAAAACGTGTTGTCAAAAGACACAAATATAGATATTTTATGCAACGATTTCTTTTGTATTTTACCAATTTGTTAATAAATATGGTAGTTATTTATATAGTTGGCAATTTATTCAAAAGTTTAATAAACTTTAATCCAAGTCATGAATTCTATGACTAAATTACTTTTAAAGCCTAAAAACTGACTTTAGGTGAACAATTCCTACTTTATTACTCACCCTGATTCACGGTTTTCGGGTTTTCAATTCCAGTGGTCTTTAATGCATGTCTATAAATTTTTATTACCCTTTAAAACCAAATATTAACCACTTATGCACCAGGTAACAGACTTCCACAATGACAGCCGTTTCAAAAAACTCAAAAGTTGAAAAGTATATGAGGCATTTATTTTATGTGACAAGACAGTAGCTTCAATAATTTGAAAGTTCTTTTACAACACATGTTATCAGTTAATCTTTTTTTTTTTGCTGTTTACTTTATAATTTTTGAAGGAATTTGCTTTCACAAGTCAGAGAAAAAATAAAGATCTTCCTGGTTGTAGCTTAAGGTTTCTTCTAAATTAGAAAATTGAATGTACAATTTCAAGAATATTGATAAAGATTGGTCACATTGATTTTGCAAAACAAAGTCACGTGTAAAATTTAGTCTCAAAAAAATAAATAAATAAAAAAATTAAAACACATTTTTCGCATTTTTGGCTGTTCAAAACAAAATACCGTTTTAACTCGCTGCAAAAATATAATTCAATGAATAAAAGCACATACAAATTACATATTTAGGAAGATTATTTTATTTTCTTTCCCGTCATATGAATATTTTTAAGATTGAACCAGAAATACACAAGAGTTTGCAAGTTGCAAATTTATCAATGTGAAACGAAATCAGATATTGACTGGAAATGCTATCATTACACAAGAAAATGAATGGCTTTCTTAGAAAGCAAAAATACTAAATTAAATTAAAAAAAAAAAAAAAAAAAAAACGAATCAAAAACTGCAGTATCAAGGGGGAAAAAAAACGAAAGCCAATACCGAAACAGAAATTATCAAACCGACTAACTCTAATATATATAATAAAAAATATAGTTTTAAAGGCATGCTATATTTATGGGTAAAAGTGCTCAATATCAGAGAGAGCATATGTAAATATAAAAATTAACAGGTCAACATCATGCTTGAACACAATCTTCAAGTCATGTGTTGTTTTTGCTTGACTATGTATGCTGACCAGTGGTGCATTATAGGTAGTAAGGTCTATTGTATTTTCTTGATGTTTATTGGGTGGGCAGTAACGATTGTTTCAAATTATTCTAGAGGCAATCAAGTAGAAATAATTGTGGATCCAAATGCGGTTATTTGTAATTATTTTATAATGTTAACTTTTTATTCATTTATTATCGATTACTTATTTGTTGAAGATTATTATTATATTTACTTGTGCTATGTATTCATTCATAGTTTGTTAATTTGTTTATGAGTTACTTAATTTGTTTTTGGGAGGAGGAGGAGGGGAGTTATCTTATTTGTTTAATTTAAAGTATATCAACCCCCACCCCAAATAAATAAAATAAAACAAGGCAGTAATATTGTTTTTATTTTTACATATGACAAAGTGGAAAAAGTTTTTGTGTGATGCATTTCGTCCTTTAGGACATCAACAGACTAAGTTTCATTATAATGATGCCACTATATATATGCACACAAATAAGACACACTGGGAATTTTAACTTTTTCTTTTTTTTGCATGTGTTTTGGATATATAATCCAACAGATTTCATTTAGATTCTTTTACTTTTTGTTTCCATCACTTTTATTAAATATCCCACATTGTGATAACCAAAGAGATGAGCTAGTGATTAAAGCACTTTCAATAAGATAAAACTTATTAATTAAACTTATATAGGCTAATTAAAAGAAAATCAATTCACTAAGACAAAAATGTTTAGAAAATGCTTTAATCTAAATGAAATTGGTTAGATCATATACCCAGAACACATTAAAGCATCTCTCATTTGTGTGCATGTGTAGTTGCATCAATGTAAACCAACTTTGTTCGCTGAAGTCCTAAAGGAAACTTTTTCCACTGTTATATATCTTTCCCCCCAAATTATTATATATATATATATATATATATATATATATATATATATATACACACACACTGATTTCATTAAGAAAATCATTATTAATCTGAAGAGATTTCTAAGGATGAAGTGCATGACTTAAAGTTTTGTCATTCATATATATATATATATATATATACACACACAAACAAACAAACCAGTTACTGTAAGTCTAGTGTTACAAAGATCAATGTTCATAATAAAAATCTTCCAGTTTAATTTTTTTTTAAATGCATCATAAAATGTTTTTTCTACATTATAGTGATACTTGTAATAATTTTTTTTTTCCTTTTCCCAGTTTTACTGGCTAATTCTCTAAACTTCAAGTTAACTTTTCATCCAATTATTGTCTTTAAACTAACTCATCAGGTATTAAAATTTTAAATTCTATCTTCAATATTCTTTGACTTGAATCCATGTTATTTGTGACAATCAGGGAAAGTGGGTGCATAATTATTCAATTGCTTAAAAGTTCTTGGACATGTAATAAATCCAGGATTTTAATATTAGCTGCAATGGAAATAAAAAAAAAAATCTAACTTTCCACATTTGAAGAGAATATATAGATAGTGAATATGTTATTAAAACGAGGAGACTTTATATCTACCTACCTTCTGGAAAACACGGCCATTCTGCTGCTGCTCGTCTTCTACTTGAAGAATCTCGCGTGTTCCCAAACATGGTCTTGGCCCATAAAGTCTCACAGCTCGAACAAATAGGTCATCCACCGTGACACATTCATCGCCAAAAAGAGCCGTGCTCAGCTCACCGCCAGAACACTCAACTGATCTATATGGAGAATTGGCATCATTACCAATTGGTTTTGCCTACAAAGAAAGCAGAACATGTTATCAAGAGAATAAGTAGAAAAATGGGGGGAGGAGAGACAATAACATACACCTAATCAATTAAAATACATCCTTAGTCAACTCTTTATAACCATTCATCAGGTATGGGTACATTATTATAACAGCATAAGTTGACAAATCAGAATTTGTCCTGGATGGGCAACCTGAGGTTCAAGTCCTCTAACATCAAATTCCACCCACCCACTCATCATTATATCAATCTGACAGCCAGCATTGAAACGGTTCATTTTTGCACAAGTTCCATACATGATACATGCTTGGTCAATTGGGTCTCTTGAGAAATGACTGACTAGGCAGAATATTTTCCTGCAATAGGTTGCCTTTTCTTTCTGCAGTAGACTGGTTGCCAAACATGTGTATAGGATCCCGTTTGTTCTACTATTCAATCCATAACTGGGGGGGCAGAAGAAACAGATACATAACTTTCGAGGGTATTTGCGCATAAGTGAATGTAACAAACTTGACTGGAATTCAAACACAGCTCTTCGGTTTCTCATTCCGAGCTGATATTCACTACACCACAATGCACATCCTTCTACTGTTCTGTAATATGGTAAATATGCTAGTAATGTGACCACTTCTCTTGTAGCTGGCTGTACAGTTTGGTGTCTCCATTATGTCCTCTGGAAATCCCAGGATATGGTCATCCAATAAAATATGTGCTTTACATCTTTCAGCCATGCCCAATAAAACAAAGTCTACAGTATTTTCAAAAGCAACTAACAACTTTATACGCTAATTTTTTAGTTTTATTGCAATCTTTTTCTTAGATTAAGCTGATATTTATATATAATAATTTGTAATATTGAAGAAAATTTACAACTGATTTAACATCGTTTAGGATTTATCTTGAAAAATTTAAGTATTTAGTAAATCCATTTCATTTTTAGAATCCTGAACAAATTTAAGTAAATGGTATATGGTAAATGACTTGAAAACTAAGTTCCCTCAAAAAAAAAAAAATAAATAAATAAATAAAATTTAGAAAATGAAATTTATTAATGAATAAATGTTGAAAATTTTATTAAAATTAGATAAATTTTGATAGTAATTTTTTTTTTTTTTGCAGTTGCTCAAATGTTTTTAAAGTGTCCACTGAATTGTAAATATCATATGTTCAGACATACAGCTAAGGAAGCATATATAAGCATAAAAATATAAGCTATACATTTCAGCTAATAGATGCAATTACAATTATAGTGCTATTATGGTACAAACTCCATCTGGTAGTGACTAGATGAAAGAAATAGCTGGGACAGCTAATTGTAGTCTATAAATTGGACATATCTAGTGGAAACTTGTATTTACAGAGATGAGTAACATGCAGAAATCAAATGTTCATTTTCACAATGAGATTTCTTGCCATTTTTGTCCGATATTCTTTTTATTACAAATTCTAAGAAACATGCCCATGTTCTATTGCTAAATGTGTGTTAATTTGCAAAAAATAGACATTCTCCTTAAATCTAGTAAACAATTCATCCAAGGAGGTCATCACATAGTTCTACCTCTAATCAAGACAAGAATTTACTTTCATATGCATAAAACCAATTAATAATGCCTGTATGTAACTAACTGAAAGTATACAGTGGTTTTTATCAGTTTTTAGGTTAAAATGCATTTTTCAAATTTTAGAACAAATATTCACTTGTGAAAAGTGACAATTATGTATTTCTCAATTATTCTATTTTGGTTCTTATCCTATCTAGTGGTCACAAGATGGAAGAAATTGCCAGGTCAGCTGACTATTAGAATACAGCATAAAGAGACTTACAAAGACAGAAAACCTCAGGTCAAAGTTTGTTTTTCTTTTTTCAAATTTAAGTATTATTTCTATTTAACAATATATCTTGCTTTAAATATTCTTACATTTTTACCCATGGTTGATATTATGGTAAAATATAAATAGAAGAGGTGTATTACTGAAAATTACAAGTTTAACTCCCATTTGAACAGGTAGTTATTACTATCAGGTTTAAAATACAGCACAAAGTTGTCACCAGAACAAACATAACATATTAAAAATATTGCTAATAAAAAAAAAAAAAAAAGAAAAAAAAGAAAGAAAAAAAAACAACAAAAAAAAAAAATAATAGAACCATGACAACTATTATGACAGATGTGATAAAACTTTTTCTTCATCATTCAATTTTATTTTTAATACTGTTATTTTTCCATACCTTGTCATTATAAATAAAATGGTAAGGTGTTTTATAAGTAGGGACCAGAATTTGAATTTTAGAAGTTATGTCTTACTGATACACATTGCAATGACAGTAGATTTTGTCATAAATAACAATCTACACAGATATCTCTACCCTTCTATAAGACCTGGGGAATCTGTCTGCTGAAATTACACCTTGTAACATTGCATTCTTAATATAGAATTAAGTTGCCATTTCCAAGAGCTCAATTTTCATGCAAGCACAATGTCAAAACTGATTCAGAGTCATTGATTTGATGACTCAATATGAAAAAAATATGCAGATTTGGCTTGAAGATCAAAAATAGAACATTATTATTGTTATAGTTTTATGGCGCAATGATACCAACAAAAATGTCTACCAAATAAAAATAAGAAATCCAACCCATAGGGCGGGGTTAAGTTAATCCCTACAAAAGGGCATAAATCAACTCTTGGATAAAATTTAAATGTCTAGGTGAGGAGGAATCACAAAAGTACCCAACTGACTATAAATTTATCCATCCTATTCATTGAAACAAACACACACAGAACAATATTTTTGGGATCACTTATAATGCCATCCTAGTGTCCACTGCTCATACTAAAAATTGAAACTTATTTTTTGTCTCTAATTCTTAATTTTTTTTTTTTTTCCATGATAAAAAAAAATACACAGGAAAAATAAAAATAAATTAAAGAAAAAAAAAGGGGGATGATAATTTAGATTCTGGTTTGGACAAAAAGATAAAACTTCTGCTTAATCTGACAGACACAAAATAAAGGAAATATATTTTATAAACATCAAACCTCTTGTAAATTTTCAAAAACTAATGTGCTAAAGTAACCATAGAAAATCAGATGAAATGTAGTAAATATATTATATACATTGTGTGTGTGTGTGTGTGTGTGTGTGTATGTGTATATATATATATATATATATACACACACATATGTGTGTGTGTGTGTGTGCACACACACACACTGCTAACAGATTCTAATATTCTTACTGGTTTAAATAAGTTAATCACTCCAGAAATACATCTTTTAAACTTTCTCAAAATATGCTGTAAGCTCATATGTAACAAGAACTACTGACCAATATTAAAGAGTGGAAATAAAAATAGAAAAGTAGAAAAATCATTTAATTGTACTTAAAAGTATAGTGAAAAAGATACTTATCCACTTTTGCAGCAATAAAAAATTTAATTATTAAATACAATGCAGCCAAAACACACTAAGTGTTTGATGCATATGATAATGATTTACTTGATCAAATCCAGTCAAAATAACAATAGTAACAATTGACTAATACTTTCTCTACAATTGATTATTAGATATGCCATATTGTTAATTTTTCTGCATTGAGTAGCATTATTTTTTCTAGTCAAACATCACCAGGGTTTCAGAAATGTTACAAATTTCTTATAAGACAAGACCTATAGACTAATTTTTTTTTATACTCAAAATCCATTTGTTTGTGCATTCAACAAATAATAGATGCAAGAAGAAAACCTTGAGATTGCCTTTTTTGTGGCATTAGGATTCAAATCTGAAAAATGTATTTTTTGTTATTTATAGGCTATATTTATAATTTTATTCCATTAATGTGTTACCAATATAAAATAATTATTGGAATCTAAAACTAAGAATATACCCCACATTTTTCTCTATATCTTTAAAAATCTTGATCTATTTACTATTTTTAATAAACAACAAATAGCAGTTCTGAGTTATGAAAAAAAATAAATATTGCTAAAACTAGACATGTATATGAACAAGAGATGCTGGAAATTTCAAATTTAGAATTTTTTCCTTATTTTATGTGTTTTGAGTATATAACATAGCCAATTCCCTTTAGATCCCCCCTCCCGCATCTTTGTTATTAAATATCCCACGTTATAACAGAAGATCTAAGTATGGTGAAACACAAAAACCTGGACACATTTACTGTGGATGAACTAATGATTAAAGCACTTTCTAAATATTTATGTCAAAATTGTGGTCAGTCTAATTATGGTAAGTGTTTAATGTGTTTTTTAAAATGACTCTTTGGTATTCATATAATCTTATTTTAACTTGAGGGTTTTCCAATATATTCTTTCTGGCAACCCTTACAGGTGATTGAAGTTGTGATAACATTAATGGGTAGAACAGTATTTTTTTTTTTTTTTTTTTTTTTTTTGATTCATTGGGTTTGTCAAGTGGGGCTTTGGAATATTTTATGAGCATCTTGTTTCATATTGAATACCCTATTTTATATTCAACATAAACAAACCTAGTCCAATGAAGAAAAACTTAAAGGATAAAATTCATCATGAAAACTTTTTCATACATCTTTCCTCCAAAATTGTTCTGGATATATAAAAAAATTTATATATATATCGTCATCCTATATATAAGTGCAAGATTAGAAGATACACAACTTACCTTGATTCTTTTAGAAAGCCTAACTTTTTCATAAGGCTTGCATATCATATAATACGGGACAAAGGCAACCACATCATAAACATAAGCAATGGCCTTTAAGAAGCCAATAACTATAGTAATGAAAACCTCACTCATCTCATTGCTAAATCACAAAAACCTGCAAAGAAAAAGAAAAACAATCAAAATATTGAGCAAAACAAGGATTTCAAAAACTGGTTACTCTGTTCAATCATTATCACTTTAATCAACTAACAATGCCTTCTGCTGATGTTATCACACTTTCTGTTTGACAGAAAGTTATTGCTATGATAGTCACTTTGGGCTTAATTTCAGACAATAGTAATTACTTTCTTATAAAGTTTTACAGGATGTTTAATGTGGAAAATAAAGATCTGAAAAGTTAAGTAGATTCATTCCTTATTTTGTAAGCACAAACAAACATTGTAAGTTTGCTTGTGGCAGACTGTCATTTTAGCATTTTAGAATATAAGAAATTTGTGTGACTTGCTTTTGGGTAGGTCACTAATTCACAATGCCTAAGTTTTAAAATGCATTTTTAAAAATGAAACATCTTTCTTGAAGCTTTTATTTAATTTCAATAGATTAAATTTAACATTTCCTAAAAGCAAAATACATTGTTGTATTTCAAAACAATTTAAATTGACTGGAAGGAGTTTGTTTTTGTGCCAAAAATAAATGATTAGCATCCTTTTTTAGTAATTTTTCATTACACTGTAATTCTCTTTATTACAAATCTTCCAAAAATAAAATATACTTTCTGAAACTGAGGAATATTTGCTGATTTAAAGTATAATTAATCTGATTTGAAACAATTATTATTTACTTTAAGTTTAAAATATTGCAGAAATGTATTTTTTAATCAGTAGCTATTTATGTAAGGTGTGAGCAAGTTTGACAGATTGATATTTATTTGATGTTCTATGCAGGTTTTAGCTGTAAAGAATAATTGAATATAACGTGAGTGCCTTTTATATCAAATTATCAATTAATTTAAAATGATACTTTTATTTTTTACAAATTGTTTACAAGGCTCAAGAACAACTGAAGATAGAAGATTACTGAATGAAGCTGTAGTATGGATGCAAGAAGAAATTAACAACTGCAGTTTATTGGATATGTAAGAAAGATAACAGTTAACTCTAGATAAGATGCCAGGTCAGGACCAATAACATTGCATATTCTTTGGATTTTATAAAGAATCTCTAAATAGTGAGTAGAAGTACCAGACCAAATGTGACAGCAATATTCAATAAACAGATGAATGATAGACATACAAATGTGTATGAGATTCTGGCTAGAAAACTTGTCTAGCACAACACAATGAAACAAATTTCCTAGCAGCAGACTTAGCAACTGTTCCAATATAATATTTCCACTTCATATTAGCAAAAAAATGTTAGCCCAAGCAGGCACAAGGAGCTACTTTCCTGGAGGTTAGCATCAGCCTTGCTGATGGAAGGCAAAAAAGATGATTAAAAGAAAGAAGTTTCATTTTGGCATGTTAAGATTAACAAGCTATTCCTTGCCCCAGTCAATAGCAAATTGTACATCATTTTTGAGATTATCTGCCAATTTGACCATATTGAATCGATTAGACTATTGTTTTTTTTGTTTTGTTTTTTTTTTACAATGATGGTCACTCTTTAAAATCCTAGACTTGAAAAGGTTCAGATTGTGGTGATCAGTGAAGCATCGTCTCATTAAACTGTTTCATAAAGTACAAGAACTTCCTTCATCCTAATAGCACACTCTCCCAACTGAGACAAAACTGGTATTACATAGCTCTCCCAGTCTCAGACCCACACTAACTATTGGCTAATACCTGCTCAGTATCATTCATATACAAATAGTTCCACCTACTGTAAGTAGGTCTTCTCTCAACAAACCATTGTGGAAGAGGATATAACTCTTCATGCTTACAGCACCACACGCAACCAACTCCAAGTTTTATCGGGTTGATTTTGTTACATACCATTGAGTCATTTATAACAGCAGTAGAGGTAAAAGTCAGAAAAAGCATTAGTAAATTAAAAAAAAAAAAAAAAAAAAAAAAAAAAAAAACTGTCTTCATTTCAATATTAAATATTCAGAACAATTTTAATGTTTCTCATGATTCATTAAGACAACAAACTTAATAACTTTGTATTAATATAGAGTGAAAAACACTCATACAAAACTGTCAAGTAACTCATTAACAAATAAATAATGAATCAAATTTTTTTATACTTGAATAAATAAGGCAATCTACCAAAATTAACAATTCAGTTTAGGGATATTTCCAGTTTCATATATTGCATATCAGTGTCTATAACAATAAAAACTAATTACCTGATAATATTTTTAACACATGATCACATTCTATTTCTGCATTTTTTTTTCCTTTAATCATGTAGGGATTGCACTCCAAATAAAATCAACCAGAAAGTTAGAATTGCTATATGTACAATGAGTTTCTTCCACTAAATTACAAAATTCTAAAAGTGCCTTTTCTTAAAATAGGCATCAAGAATAGAGTTCTACAACCCAGTTAATAGTGTCAGCACAACAAAAACCAAAATCAGTTAAAATAGAAAGTACAACATTTGGAAAGAAAATAATTTTCAATTTGATATAACCATGAGTCTTATTACTTGGCTGCATTATGGCAAAAATTAATCAAGACAATATATGATGAACTATTCTATACACATGGTTAGAAACAAAGTCAGAAAAGAATTGCCTACTAAAACATTTTAAGTTTATCCAAGTATTAACAGAATAAACATTAGTAGCAAAACTTCTTCAGACATCTTCCCATGTCAATTTTTTTTCATTTTTTGCTGAGGGGAGAGGGGTGGAAGTATCTTATCAAAATATCCAAGACATTTCTAATAGTAATGATTTCCTAGCAACCAAATACATTTATTCAGGTTTCACTATCAATACTCCACTTACCCATATTTGCTTTACATAGAAACAAATTGTTGCTGGCTTATATAAACGAACATTAAATAACATTTTGCTAGAATTTATTTTCTTAGAAAATTGAAAAGAAAAACAAATGAAAAAGTTTTTTTATTACCTTTTAATGGGGTAATTATCCCACATCAAAGATAAACAGACTAAATTCCCAAAGAAAATATCACACTTAATATATATTAACCTATATATTAAAGTGAAAAGTTATACTAAGAGTTTAAGACATGGCTCAGTTAGCATTTAACATTTTCTCACTTAATGCACCAGTCTCAGGTAATAATTCAGTCAATTCCATTGAGTTTTTTATAGAAAGAAAAAAAAAACTCAAAATTCAAATATCAGTTTTCTCTCCTATTCACTAATCTCTTGAGAACTTATAACATGAGATTAGGTATAATGATAACCAAGTTGAGTAAAGCAAAAAATTCAAAAATAACTGTATAAAATTTTTTTTTGATACCCTGGACACAGATACTACATTGAACACATGCAAAAGCATTGATCCATACTGAAATGACTTTTTGACAAATACAATGATGGTTTTGTAATAAATACAACTCCAGTCAATTTTCAATGGATATCTTTATATTAGAAACCAGCTGACACAAATAACATCCTGAAAAGATTAAAGGCAACCAATCAAAACCTCTAACAAAAATGTTTCCATCAAGTTAAAAATTATGGCATGATCTTTCTAATTATAGCTGCCCTAATAAATTAGCTTGCCATTTTATCTGGATTCAGAATGATAGCAAGTCTATCTATATTTACAAGGAATTAACTTCTAATAAACTGACATGAATTCTACAATATTTTCACTTTCCAAGCTATAATTATCTAAAAGTAACAGATCTTTGCTTAAATACAGACTAATAAAAATACTAACTTGTTTATTAAAATGAAACGGGACATTATTTGCATGCTTTAAAAATGTAGTATTCCTTATTATAATTTAACACAATATACATTTTAGAATTTTCATCAGAACTTTTGCCAATGTCAATATCTACATGTTGAGCAAGAGCGTCTCAACACAGTATAATAGTTAACAAGCTAGTGTTGTGGATCATTATGACAGAGTTTGATTTTCATAATTAGGGCTAACTTATGCTAAATAAATCATTATATATTTTTCAAGTACATTGAAAGTTTAATAAAACAAGTTATTACACTATGTAATAAGCCTTTATGTCCAGAATTATTAAAGAAAGTACAATTACTTTGAAAAGGAAACATCTGTTTTAAGCATTCATCTTTTATATTATTTCTCAGAACTGAAAGAGCATGTGTTAATATATTAATCAGGTTTACACACAGTGAAAGGGCTCCATGTCCTTTCACCAATAGACAAGAAAGTTATTTCCAGGTGTGGATTTTGTCTACCAATTCTTCTATGTACAATGTCCCTTCAGGATGAAGGCAAACATAACTCTCCACAAATTGTCTTTTCATCTTTCCTAAACTTTACTCCTCTGTCCCTCTTGCCTCCAATCTGTATCAAATTTTCCAAGCCCCTTTTTCCTCATGTGCCCTAGAAATTTCAACTGTCTCTTCCTGATAAGTAAGTGCTCTTTCCATTTTCTCTAAAACTTTGCCATTGGTTATATGTTCAGTCCATGGTAGTCTCAGCATCCTGTTGTAGAACTACAATCATTTGAAGTCTTCTTCATCTGTGAGGAGATTGCCCAGCATTTACTATAAGAGAATTTATATTGCATAACAGTTCAGCACTCTTACAGGATATCCCTCACAAGTAGCAAGCAGCCAATTGTCAATGTAACAGAATAAAATAAAAATAAAAATAAAATTAAAATAAAAAGAAATAAAATAAATAAAAAAATAAAAAAAATAAAATAAAAAAAAAAAAAACTTATGGTGAAATCATATATGTATCTGAAGATGCATGAGTGAAGGAGGGAATGGATGTGATATTTTACTTATACACTTGAAACCCAGAGGAAAAAAAAAACAGTTCATACACTTACACAGAAACACTTTAAACATAGTTAACTTAAACTGAAGAATCAATGCAATAGGTTGACTTGAGAGTAATCATTTTTATAAGCTTTTATTATTGATTCACTCACCAGATTTTATCTAAATACAAATACTAATGCTTTTAAATGTTTTTTGTTCTTAAAAAAAAAAAAAAAAAAGGTCTACACTGCATAAAATATTTTTCTTATAACATGGTCATGAAAAACAAGTTCTTTTAAAAGCATTACATCTCTCATGATGGCAAGACGCATGAAAAACAGATCAATTCTGCAAATGAGTCATTGTTACATTTTGCTAATTTTCAACTAATATTTCATCTTTCTACACCTATTTGTTAACACAGATCAGAAATAAAGAACCTCTCAACAATTTCTGATTTTTATTTACTAATGGCAAAAACTGATAGCCTGACTGACAATGCTTCATTTAATAAAAATTAAAGAATATTATTACAGCTAAAGTTCCCTTTTCCACCAAACTGGATGCTGAACACTAAATGGAAAGCTGAACCCTGAAAGGATCACATCATAAAAGGAAAGCCAAGTAATAAAATCTTGATATTTTAGATGAACAAAACTCAAAATATACAAGACTATACAAGTTTAAAAGCTTCATAAAAAAGAACCTTGACATTATATCATAAATATACATGTTTAATTATTCTAAAAATAGATTTAACATGCAAATTAACATTCTATGATAAAATAATGATTAACAGCAGAATTACAGCAAAGAATCTAGCATTAGAAAAGAGACACTACAGAAACAGACTAAGAACTTATGTAGACCATATCACAAATGCCCCAGTGCAAGACACCATCAAACAAGAAATAGGTTAATTTGAAGACCTCATATCCACCAAGAAGAGAAAGTTGAAATGATAAGGGTATATAAGAGCCAACAAATGTTCAACTGCCATCCTACAAGAGACCACCTTTGGCAAAACAATATTAATAGGTAAACAAAAGTAAAAGATGGTTTGACAATGTTACTGAGTGGACAAAGATTATTCAGAGAGAGACTTGGACATTGGCATGCAACCGAGAAATATGGAGGGAACTGTTCAGGTGCTCTATTGCAAATCAACCCCCTAGAATCACACCTGGTCATGAGATTGGTGATAAAATACAGCCATAAATCTTGTCAAGAGCAATATATACAAATAGGAGACAATGCAATAATTATGTTCATTTTTTTTTTTTTCTCTTTTTAGTACCTACATTTTTTAATATGTAAACTTTAATAGGCTGAAGGATTTAAATTTTAAAATATAAAGTTAGAAAAAAAATGCTCAACCAAACTTTGAAAGCATCCAAAACACACAACATAATGTAATCACAATTACATTCATATAACAAAAACTGATTAAAAAGTAATAATGAAAATAGAATAAAATAATTTCAGAAATGAAAGACTAACAAAATTAAATTAAAAATAAAAAATCAAATATCTGTGCACCAACAATAATTAGAAATCTTCTCCACTTTCTCATTGCTCACTAAAGATAAAATGATAAAACAAAAGGACACCTTTACAGGAGCAAGATGCCAGCTGCAAAGTAGAACTATGCATGAAATTATATACTTACATTTAAATTCTAATTTCAATATCCCTTGGATTTTACAATTATTTAACAGACTTTCTATTATTGATTCCCTGAAAGTTTATTGGAATATCTTTGTATGAAAAATGAACTGATTTTTGGAGTCACCATGATTTTATTTATTACAACTGTAGGTATCTTCTTGAAAGTTATTTGTAGTTTTCATGTTGGTGAAAATAGACTTGCCTTTTGAAGTTTTTAGAAGTGAAACATTGAAAAATTAGTTTCAGTTTACTCAAATGTCCTCCTGATCAAACTACCATTGATTCAACTTTTTTCATTATACATGGTCACTTTTCAAATGGTTAACATTTTATTAAAATTTTGTTTTGGTTCCCAAGCCTCATTTCCCTTGTTGTCCCAACATCAATGAATGCAAAGGAAGCGGATTAAAAAAAGAAAAAAAAAAGTAAATCCATTTTATGCTTAATGTGAAGGTAACCCTTCCCTCTGCCTTGAATGTTTCAATAAGTGACATATAAAATAAGAATCAATTCAACTTTTTCTTGTAATGTAGAAAAATATGCTTTTATATATATATATATTTTTTTTTTTTATATCTTTTCAAGAAATCGGAAATTTTTTTTTTTTTTATTATTTATTAGGAATGAAATTTCTATTAGATTAAAATTGTGTTTATTTTACTGGTTGTAGTCATAGTTTTGGTTTCATAAGTAAATAAAGTATTTTTAAATTTCATAATGTTTCATCAATTAAATTTTGTTTACTCAATCTTTTAGTTTACTTGAATGCATAGTACAACTCTATATGGTAAAAAAACAAAAAAAAAACAGTAGAAATTCTGAAAGGAAAACAAAATAAGACAAGAAAAAAAAAAGGAAAAAAAAAAAAAGAAAAAGGAAATCAAAAATACTTAAATTATTTTTTTTTTTTTTTTTAAAAAAAATGTGGTTCGTTCTGGTGTACCATAATTCCATAGCATACCACTCCCAATAATCCTCATAGTAAAGAATTTGGAAAATTGGGTGGGTCACCTGGGAGCCAACATGTTAACATGAAATATTTTTTTAAATAATGAAAAATTTCTATTAGTGAAAGTAATAGAATTTCTATTAAATATTTTCATTAATACAAAATATATGCTTTCACAACCTAAGAAAAAATTAAAACAGCAATTTCTAATTTAGAATTACTTTGATATGTGAGCTTTTCATGCTAATAAAAAAATAAAATATGGACAAGAAAAATGAAATTTAATTGATGGATGTTAACATTGAAACAGTAAACAAGCTTATTCTTCAGAAAAAATTTGAATCCATGTTTGATAAAAAAAATAAATAAAAAAAAATTACATTTATAAAGCCCCATCTATTTCTCACAAAATTAATAAAAAATATGGACACTTGTAAACAGTAACTGTTCAGATAAACACTATTTAAAAGAGAAACACTTTCTTTAAAAATGAATGAAACAAAATAAATTTTATATGTATATTATTATTCTTGTTTATATCTACACATGTTACACTTTTTGTTAACCTCCAATAAGTATTGTATGGCTGCTGTTTGACCTCCCTCTCAACAATGACCCAACTGTGGTGGCTTCAAGTCAAGAAAGCTAGGAGTCCACATAAGAGGTGACATGATCATCATAACAATTCTTGGCTATGTCGGAGGAAAAAGTCCCAACTTGATCCAGGACATGACTACCATGTCTAGCACCGCAATATAGGTATGTCATTGACTGTGACCCTGCAGGGAAAAATGTGACTATGATATGGCCCACGTTGCTCAAGACACCCCAGGAGCATCATAAACAATGTGACTGTTGTACATCACCATGATTACCTCCAGGGATTTCATGTACAGCTACCTGTCATTCTTGTTTGTTTTTAATGACCCTTGTTGAACTTCTCACTGGAAAGATTAAACTTGTTCGCCAAATACTTTCATTGGATTGCACAATTCTCCTGGATGTTGCCTTGACTGATTAAGATTTGCACCGGATATAAACCATACATCTGATAATGGACTTCACAACCTTGGGCTGCCTAGTAATGTCCCTCATCAACTTGTCGGAGTTATGAGTTAATGATTAAACTTTTGATTGTGTTTTTGTTTTGGCTATGGATGACCAAGTCATTCCTGACTGCACATGCAAAAAGAACTGGCCAATTTCGATAAGTTGGCTCTATCAGAGCTATGATAGTTGGTGTCAGGTGCCACAAGAATGGCATAGCTTTTAATTTTTTGTATCAGATTGATATGTTAATGTTCTCACAATATGAAAAATGAATGACAAGGCTAAAATTTAATACCTGCCACATAACATCAAGACATTTTTCATTTAGGGCATGCTAAATAGATGCTCTCAAATCCCTGTAACATTTTGTATTTTTTCTTGTTTGGTTATTAGTAATATAAGAAATTACAACCTAATAATAATTGTTACTATTAAAAAAAAAAAAAAAAAAAAAAAAAAAAAAAAAAAAAGAGAGAGAGAGACCCATTAGAAACAGAAAATCTTTAAATTAAAATGTGTGTGTAATCAACCATTCTTGGATACTTATTTCCTCATCCACTTTAAAAGAAACATAGTTGATTAAACATTGCAAAAAAAAAAAAAAAAAAAAAGATGAAATTAAGAAAAAAAAAGACAAACAGAACCAAAGAAAACTAAGATTCAGTCATCTATGCATTCTCATCTTATAATGATGAAAGTACCTTTAGCTGGTTATTATTTTAGAAATTGTGACATAAAACACCACAGTGGATAAAAAAGACCAACTCTTTTCATCTGTAATATTCAATTCCACAAAATACAATAAACAAACATGTTAAACTGGTTTCTCTGCATTCCAAGTGGTGTAATTTACAAACAGAATCAGAAAAGTTTTCAATGTAAATTTCAATAAACAAGCACTTAAATGCTAACATGATAGAAATCATTTAAAAGCTGGTAAAGATAGATGTACCATGATAACAATAGAGGCAAAGGTGTTTTAATTTGGTCAAAAGGCAAGTATTATTCTTCAAAAGAAGAAACAGGTTTCATATCACACCATCCTATTTCTGGCTTTGGATTTCATCTGTCATGACTAACAAAGGATAAAGCATCCATTTTACTGATAGTATGTTGACAAATTGATCTGAATAATGACAATGACATGCATACAAAATCTGTTCACTCTCATAAAAAAATACTCTGATGGATGCTCTGAAAGTATTTATTTCCATGAAAACTACATCAGTTACAAAGAGTACAATAAACTGTTGGATAGAGCAAGACATACTTTTTTCAGTCACCACCACTGGTTTATGCATTTTTGTCAGTAATGAACAAGTGTTAGCACACTATGCTTCTAAATACTTACACCAATGAATGCACCCCACTCCTTCACACTTGTGTTAGTATAAAGAGCCTTAAAAAGTGCTAACTTATGAGAAAATGAGAAACTAGTCATAGCCACAGTGAATGAACTAATTCTTCAAGTTATGTCAAAACAACTTAAGATCCTGATAGGGTATTCTTGTGTCACCTCTACAGAAAGTTTCAGCAATTCAAATTAAATTAAAAAAAAAAAAAAAAAAAAAAAAAAAGAAAAGAAAAGAAACTGAAAAAAGAACCAGAGCCCCTAAATGAAGCCTGTTTTGATCATTGATCAAGCAGAAAACCTTATCAGTGCTCCAATAAAAAATGTAAAACTCATGAATGGTTAAAAAAAAAAAATAAAATAAAATAAAAAATAGAAATTTTGGTCCTTTCGTTGAAAGAATTCTTGCCTGAATTTTTATGACAGACTTTATATATGTAATGCTTTTGTCTATGCATTTTATTGGGCCCAATACTGTCTAAGAAAAAAAAATCCCAAGGTAACCAAGCAGAACATGTAACAAATATTGTGCTAATCAATTAGAAACAAAAATAATGCTTCTTTGTTTTTTGTATCTGGAATCTGGAATTTTGGATAATGGAGTATCAACAACTGCTAATGGAGGTAAAAGTACATTTTTCTGGAAATGCTACGATATTACAAATATCAAAGAGCATGAGGGTAAAAGACATAAATTTGCAAAGAAGGTTCTACATTGTTAAGTCAGTAAATATTCTTTCTTCTATGAAGAAAGTAAAAATAATATTGAAAATGACTATTCATATTCAGTACAAATTTAAAATGTACAACTGACAATTACTATGTCTATGAGGATGTGGCCTTTACCAAAGAAGGGCAAGGTAAGTAACCTACTTTTTTGGTAAAGGAAATTACCAGCAAAAGTATACAATAGAAAAAGATTGCACTAAATTTCTTAAGAGTTTAACAAAGTGACCTAGTTAAGAAACAAAGACTTCATAGAAATATTAGAAGATAGCTTTCTATAAAACATGCATAGTACAAAAAGGCTGTCTATTTCTGCCTGGTGATATAGTTTCATTAAAGTATGAATATCAAAGAATTAAAATTATGCATCTTATTGACCCTGATACAGTGTGGTTGAGAAACTAAACAGTAAAAACTAGTGAAATTATGACTACCTTTCACATGCTGGGTGGTATGTTTTAGAGAACCTTTTATCTGTACTTACTGACAAAAGACAGGAATTCAATCAATATTTTCATGACAGTGTGCAAAATTTGAGGAGTTTTTCAGACAAAAGCAGCTCAAAATCTAACAATGGATTCAATAAAAGAGATAATGCAATACTTGGAGATATTAAGGAAAACAGAGAAGATGCAAATTTTAACTTCCTTGTGGCTTTAGCATAGGCTGTGAATGCAAAAGAACACCCTTCATAATCTCAATGAGTATATCCCAAACTACTTGATTTTATAAAGAAACCCTAAACCACCTGCAGTTCTAATTTATTGACTCCTTGTACTGGAAGGTATATTTACAAGTAGAATTGTAGCCAATAATCTGAAGACTATACATTCAGTGTGAAAATCTATTTTGAAAGAAGAGACACCAAGTTAAAATAAATAAATAAATAAATAAAAGATCAGATAGACAAGTGGTTATAATTTGTTTTATTGATAATTCTTCTCTCAATGAGGAAAATATAAAATGAAAGAAATCAAGATGAGTTATGGCCCTTGAACAAAAGACATATTTGGTTGATGCTTTTGTCATCCAGAGACATAAAAGCAGAATCTAACTTTATTAAAGACTAGCAGTAGAGCCCGGCGTTGCCCGGGAATGTAACAGTAAGAGATAGATCAAGTATCGACCATCATAAAGACTGAAAAATAAAATTGACAAAGATTATTGTTTAAGTTTGACGGACACACATGTCTTAATTAGTTTGTTTGTTTTTTTTTTTTTGTCTTTTTACGAATTGGTCAAACCTAAACTCAAACAAAAACATTGTTTTCAATCGTTATGAGTCTACCGATTGAATAGAATTTTATTATAAACAATTGTCTTGTAAATGGAATTTTTAAAGCATTCTGAATGTAAAAATAAAGAAAAAAGTGTGCAAAACAATAAGAAACACTACCTGCCAAAAAAAAAAAAAAAAAAAAAAAAAAGTGAAGTTTTGTTGAAATCGGTTGAAAAATGTAGGAAATCCAAGACCCATATATAAACGAACACAGACACACACACAAACCTGGGTTTTATCATAAGTATAACTCGATATGAGTTGTCCCCCTTTCATTATGCCTCTTAATCGTGTTTTCAAATTGATTTTGTGCAAAAACAATTGTGTTTTTCCAATTTTTGGTGCTGTCAGAACCACCGCAAGGTAATTTTACGTAGTCCTGTGAAGTTTTGTTGAAATTGGTTGAAAAAATGTAGGAAATCCAATCCAATATATAAACGAACAGACACACACACACAACCTGGGTTTTATAATAAGTATGATTAGTTTTTCTTGTGTACAAACTGGATCTAGAATCTACAGTGTTTTACATGGGGTTTCTTGGAATTAACAGTCCAAATCAAAACTTGGTTGCTCTCTTAGTGATTTAAGGGCATAAATTACTTAATTCTTTGCAACATAATACTTATTGTAATTAATGTTGATGTAGTCAATGGAAATTATTCTTGAGGAATGGTGCCAACAAGACTGCACACAGCTCCAGAACTTTTCAGAGAATCCTTACAGAGTAAATAATGGCAGTTTTCTGGAGGTCTACAATCTTGGTCTCAATTCCAATTCTGCCTAAGTATTCTTTCAATTTTCTAGGTAGTGTTCAAAGTGCACCCATTACTACAGGAATTACTTCTACAGTCATGTTCCATAGCTTTTCAACTTCCTAGCTAGATCCTGGATTTTACTATCTTCAGTTTCTTTGAGTCCACTTTTGTATCATATGGAAAGTCATTATTATAATTGATATTTTACAAAAGCATCCTTATCAATATATGCTGTGTTGTTGTGAAAAGTTCAAACATTGCTACTGTTAAGGAAGAGCTCTGTAATTTTGATTTAAATACAAAAATGTATAATGAATTTGAAGTTAGTTCCTTTCAAAGTGCCTTTTGCATGTACTTACTGTCCCTAATTTTAGAATCTTAAGTCATTATATTAGATCGCTGCAAAAGTTTGTGCCAAATTAAAAAATTAAAAACAATTTTACATTGTTTTTAACAATATTCTACAATCATTATACAAACTTGTTCACGCCATTTTCATAGAAATTTTGTGTTTTTGTTAGAAGGTTGTGAGGTAGTTTTCAACTAACTATATATTCAATTTTTTTATAATTTAGATTATTCTAGAGACCAAAACAAATGAACATCCAAAGGAGCCAAGTCTGGAGAAAATGGTGGGTTTCTCATTTCAACTAACCTTCTGCAAGGTCTTTTTTGCAACATGAGGACTTGCATTGTCATGGTGAAAAATCACACCTTTCTGATTTGCCAAAATTGGCCATTTTCCTTGAACTAAGTCTCTTCAAATAGTGAAAGGCAGTATTAATAAATTTAGATAAAAGATGGACCTTTGAGTAATTGTTGCTCACAATGATATTCCACTATCATGCCAGGGTTATCTCTCAGGTTTTTAACAAAAATATACTTAAAATCCAAAAGTTTGTTTTATTTTTTTTTTTTTTAATAAAACTCGATTTGATGTTTTTGGTGTTTTTGTGTAAGTGAAACAATTTCTAATCTTTGCTTAGTCAATAACTGTAGCTGGAGCTTAAGATTTTTGTTAAGTGTGAATCAGAGAGAGTGCAAGAGAAGTGACAATAAAATTTGTATCTGAAAAATTTGCTGTTACATGCAGTTGAAAGTGAACAGTAACATGATTGAAATAAAATTTAGTGCTCATATTATTGTTCAATACAAGTTTTCATTTGACTTTCTTGCATTTTTACTTTTTTTTTCTCTTAATTTTTCTCTATCAATGTCAACAGAACTTAAATAAATTTGCAAGCAGCAGTAATTAATCTTGATTCTTTGAAAGGGAAACTGATAGAAACACCTGAAAAATACTGGCAAGAATCAAATTAAACTGGGCCAAAATCAATGTGAAACATGGGGATTGACCATTGAAAGAAAATAATGTCATAAATAAATGCACAGTGATGCTCAGTGAATGCTGAATTTGTTGTATCACTAAAATCTTTTTTATCATTTAATTGCAAAAATAAAGCAAAAGATTTTCACATATACGAGATTTACATCCACAGTTTGAATTTCTTCAAGATTTACAAAATCTAATTTCTAGAGATTTAAAAGATGAAAAAAAAAGAAAAGAAAAATGTCCAAGCTTAGCTAAGGGGCTGTCCAGTTAATAGTGATGAAACAAAATTATACAGAAAAATTAAAGTTTGTAGACTGTTAATAAGAAAAAGAAAGCAGACAGATTTTTCTGGATCAAAAGTTGCAATTGATTTAAGATTTATAATTGCATGAAGTGAAAATATTTTCATAAATTTAAGAATTGCTATACAGATTTTCTTAATTTGGGGGTTCTGTTGCTTGTTGTGAAAAGTTCTTCATCTGAAATTAATTCTTATCTACTTGAGAAACCTAACAACTCAAGAGCAACTTAGTGATTTGTAGACATACTTAATTTGGGGGATTGATTCAATCACAAAAGTACAGGCAGAAAAAACTTGACAACATATAAAGTAATGCAAGTAAAAATTAACTTTGAATACCAGAATACTACCTGTATAAAATCTGTATAGTTCTGTAAACAAATAGAATTCACTATTTGTAAACTTAAGTAGGATTTTATCAATGACCGATTTCTCATAATCAAGGGATTTAAATTTATTCTGCATGCTTAGAACATTAACTATGACATGGATATCTCAAAAAGTTCTCAATGAATTTCAATAAAATTTAGTAAAGAAGTAGGTTAAAGAAGTGATTGTTATACTCCATTGCAATTAGATCATGTTCTGATTCATCCTGCATCCTGGCCAGATGTAAACACCACAAAGACAGAGAACAAAATAACAAAAGTTATTTTCTGCACATTAGGCTCACGTGTCATGTCCTGTCTACAAAGAGAGCTCTGGCAGGGGCTAATCACAAACGTTCCTACCAGAAAAAGAGATGCACCAGAACAACCAAAGTTAGTTGTGGCCCAGTGAGCCACCAGCCATCATGCAGAGCACTGCTGCCACTATCACCACTCAAAATGACCACACCTCTCAACAACAGTTACTCCTCCCAGGCTTTTCTAACCATTACAGCTATCCAGCTTTGACTTGATTCTCATCTCACCTCAACTCTGCAACCAAGCTACCACTTCAAGCAGCAACTTTGACCCTGTAAAACAAGCGATCAACTCTGATCCACCACCATGACACTAGTACACAGTAGGCCGTTTTCGTTGGTTAGTAAGTCTGTTCTATGAATGGGAGTTACGTTGGATTGCTGTGGTTGGTAGATCTGTTCTATTGAACGGGGCCATGGAGACGACTGTGAAGGGAATGCCTTGTGAACGAGTCATGTAGGCTGAAGTGACAGCATTGGGTTGCCCAGGAGATGAGGAGTTGTCAGATTGTTTTCATCATAAAATTAGAATTTTTATAACAAAACTATAAAAGATATTCAAAGAATTTTACTGAACAACAATTTCTATCTTCATACACTCCTGCATATATTCAAATTTTGCTTTTTTTTTTTTTTTTTTTTTTTCCTAATTCTAATACTGACCCTGGAAAGAGTGCAAAGAGGGTGGTGGACTTTCATCCACATTATGTAAGTAGGCCTCGCAGCCTTATATATATATATATATATATATATATATATATATATTACACATACACACACACTCACACAAATAATGATAAAATATCTATTACAAAAGACTTTGTAAAGAAAGAAAACTTTCTAATTTCACATTGAATTTTTTTTTTTTAAATTCTTAAATTTAGAAAAGAAACTACAGTAGTTTTTGAAGGAAACGATTCCAACTAAATTGCTATCTTTTTATATTACTTAAATTTTAAACAAGCTAAATTGCACATTCTGAGAATGCTCTTGTAAGGAAATTTTGCAATTACATTTGTTAAAATTAAATATTAAACTATAATGGAAATATTATTTCAAGCTGAAAAATATAGAGAAAATGAGTAGAAGAGAAAAAAAAATCTAACTCACCCAATATGAAGTAAAAGCAAACAAATATATCACATAAATGATCACTCGGTAAACTGATCTTCACTTTGCCACTACCAATCACAAGTGATCTTTGGCTTCTATGCCAAGACAATTAAACTAGGACACACACAATAAGTCAAACTTATCTATCAGCAGTGCAGGCAGATTATATATTCAAATTAATTTTTTCACCACCACCTAGATCAAAGTTTGTTTTTGTTTTTTATCACTTCTAGTGACAGAAATTGTAAATTAAATCTATTTTCAATTAAAACTTCTACTACTGTGGATATACTTATACATCTACACAAAACATTGCTTCTGTTGACATATAGGTTTTCAAGATACTGAAAGGTTGGTCCTCAGAATTTGTGTTAAGAAACTACTACTTACACCTATTAACAAACTGGCATGAACATAAAGTAGTATACAATATAACCTGTTTTGTGATGTATTTTCATCATGTGTAGCTTAGTCTATACTGCAGAGTATATCTGATCAAAAGCAAAATGACAGTGCACATGACAAATAGCCATCAGCATCTTTAGTCATTTCTTTCCAGTAAATGGCAATTTTCCATTTTTCACCCCCAATCCAAAGTGGGCCAGCACAGCCAGGCAACAATTGCATAACAATACAGCAGTGGAAGTGTTAAACAACGTTCAGATCTAATGGATCTTGGAGTTAAAAAAGACAACAGAATTATACTTTAATCTGCTCAGACTAGTGTTTAGTTATAACCACATTTGGCTATTCTCCAGCCTTCTTGAAGTGATATCCGCTATGGACAGTGTTGCAACCTAGGAAAAGGTTACTGAATAAGAATAACCAAAACAAAGGTTGGAAATGAATGATAATATTTATAACAGGAACATCATACAAGATTTGCCAGTGGTGTGAAGTAAGTAATCAACTGCTAGTAGTGAGCTAGAAGTGAACCGTAAATGAATCCCAAGTGGAAGACAACACAGTACATACCATTGTATTTATAGGAATTGGGACATACCCATTATCGTCTATAGGTACAGTATAACAGAGAATGTTATTTCACCAATTAATTCTTCCCCGCTAATTCATTTTGTGGTGGCACCTTCCAGCGAATCAGAGTATATGAATTTCACTGTCTTACTCAGAAATTGAACACAACAATCGGATAATGTTCACTTATCCACAAGGTCAGTTCTTTGCTAATTAACTATGAGGGAGTGATGAAAAAGTTCTCAGCCCAACCCATTTTTCAAAATTTGACCAAATAACAAAATATTGGAATTTATATTTTTGGAGTATTATCAAGAATTTTCACCATAGCATAATATTATAGGATGCTTATTTCTGTATTAGTTGGAATTAGTTCATATGTATGACACTTCCAAAATCACAGAAGTTCAAACAGAAATGGCAGAAACTTGTTCTACTTGAGGAGGAGGTTGAAATAAATCTGTTGGCAGTTAATTCCAATGGATAACCAAAAGAGGGTGGAGCAGGTCTTGAAGCTCATCTTTTGTAAAAATGCTATTTCTTTGATTCATTGTCAGTTCCAAAAGCAAATCATGTTGACTAATCTTTATAACTATTTATGAAGCTATAAAATCAGACCTCTCAAAATGGGCAGGTGGAGTATCAAATGTTTGAAAAATATTAATTAGCAAGATTGAGTAGAGATTAAATAAGCTTTGGTGGTTGAAAAGAGGAAAGATAAATTACATTTTCTAAATCATTTGTACATTTACAAGTGTTCACCCAAGTCCTTATCAATAATCTATTTTATGCTATTTAAAAAAAAAATACTTTGCTACAGAGCTAATTATTCTCCCTTTTATGCCTATGGTCAATTCATTCTGAAAATACCAGTTCTCATTCAATCCCTAAAGTTAAGCAGCATCAAGCCTGGTCAATACTTAGAAGGGGAACTGCTTGGGAACACCAGATACTGTAAGCAACCACCTACAATGCAAAATGCTCCAGATTTAAATAAACCACAAAGAATTGGATAAGCTATAAAAAACAAATCAATTTCCCTTTTACTATCAATTATACTTTCATTGAGACAAAAAATCTAATTACTGAGCTATAACTCAAGAGCAGTGTAGAAAATGACAGTAAATCCTTCTACCAAAGACTTATTGGGTACATTGCATATCCACAAGTCAAATGAAAATAGTTAAATATCAGCTATACATAAATTGAATAATATTTGTACGTTATCAGTGTCATAAGTAATGATATTTTTGTCAACAAGGGAGATAAAAAAAGAGTCAATCCTCTTGTCTTTTTTCATAAAATATTACAATTCTATACATGAAATAAACAAACTCAATAATATTCCTATATTTTTTTGAATGGACTTAAACTCTTACCCTTATATTCAACCTGGTAGTGAGGATCTATATATCTACAGAGATTGCAGGTCTGCAAAAAATTAATATTTTTTTTTAGATACCAATTATTAGTAGGAAGGTGATAGTACCAAATCAAGTAGTTGACTTCTAACAAGAGAATCATTGAAAGAGGCTTTTAAGTCATCAATTTTAAATGCTATAATCAAAATAAATCAAAATCATTCTACAAAGGGATTTAAGAAAGTTTGTGTACATTAAAAGAAAAAGATTTTTGTTGCATTCCTTCATCACCTCTACCCCTTTGAACTAGTGCTCAATGCCATATTCAATGGCATCTGAGGATATAGATAATGAAAACAAGAAAAATGCTGAAAATATACAAAGATAGACTGTGTTAACATTTCAGGTAACTCACATTTAGGAAAAGGAAAGGGTTAATATATCTGTCAGTCAAAAGATGAATACCTATTTTGATTGAGAGTTAACAGTTTTCCTCTAAAGCATTATTTAATGCCACTGCATTCCCAATGTTTTTTTAGCCCTCTGTAAAGAGGGCTAAACCAAGATTAAATATTTTAGAGATAAAAAAAGAGCAAACTTTTAATCTCACCTTGTCATAGATATGTCCCCTCTATGGATTATCATTTCTTATCTAAACCTTAAAAATTGTAAATGCAAAGGTCAAGTTTACTGATTTGCAATGAAGCAATTTGAAATGTCCAAGTTGTAATAAGTATAAACATGCTGAGACTTGATATAAACAAGCTACTTAATTTCAACCAACCAATAAATAACTTTATTTTATAACTACTTTAATGAAAAAACTTTAAAACCTTAAAAAAAAAAAAAAAATTTTAAATAAATAATTAAAAACAGACAAAAATTACTTATTACTGTGTAACCCGGATATAAGAGAGATTTTCTCTGGTCCCAAATTAGAGCCTGTGTTACCTAAACAAAATAGACCAAACTCGGATATAAGAGAAACCCGGATATAAGAGATTTCTTCTCCGGTCCCGACAACTCTCTTATATCCAGGTTACACTGTATGTAATAAATGTAAAACTAAGTTTGGCTGCCAGACTGATCTACTTTTGGGTCACAAATAAAGCTGACTACTCCAGCTATTAAGGAAACAATTCAAAATTTATTAGTAAAGGGTTTTCAAGTGTAGCTAAATTGAGCATCTTTAATATGCTTAAAAGTTCCCATAAAAACTTGAAAAGATAAAATTATGTAATCAAAGGAAAACAAAATTATTCCTAAGAGGAAATTGGAAATTTTATATTCTAACTAGAAGCAGTGTTCAGCCCAAAATATTCAATATGTTAATAAGCTGTTTATACTAAAAACAAAATCATACCTGCCCACCACACAAGTTATTTGAATTTCAAGATTAAGAAATTTTAATGAATTAACACATTGTTATATTTTTGGAGATGAGTAGACTCCCTGGACTTTTGAACAGCTGAGATTTATCCTTCATTTCTGGTTTAGGATTGGCTTTCCATTCCCTTCTAAAGTCTTTTCATTCTCTTTCACTTCTAGTGGTGTTATCGCCTTGCTCAGGATGAATTGATTAAAAAGTAATAAAAACTGTATCCTTTTTCAATATGGTATAAACTACAAAAACTTCACACACCAAGATAACCAATTCAAATCTAATCAAGTGAAATGTAATATGTTAATTTATACAAAAAAAAAAAAAAAAAAGAGGGGTGCAGTACTATGATCATACAGAGGGTGGTTCAGAAATGGCACTAAGCTGAGACAGAGTACACAGATACTGATTCTCAGCAGAAATGTTAAAAATCTAGTCAATATTTTTTTTTTTTTTTATGAGCATTATGCTACCTTTACAATCATTGAGCCATGTCAAAAATCTTATTTTATGCAAATTATTTATTTACCTTTTGAGACTTATTAAACATTGGACTAATCTCCCATTCACAAAAACTTAAAAATGTTTCAATTGAAAATGTTATGAGGCAATTGCAAAAGAAATTAATACTACCAACTCTCTTAAACACTAGCAAGTAGCAAAAACAATCTATGCTAAGTAAAGACTACATTTCAGCACATGAGAATCATACAGAATAAATTACTTATTACTATTAGAATTGAGCAATCTTAAGAAAAAAAACTGAGAGAAAATAAAAAAGCATAGCATGATTCTTGAAAATCTTCCACTGATTTACATCTTTATTATTAGCAAGTCATATTACAGAGATTTGGAATTTATATTTGTCTTCTCCTCCTCCACAAGTCTGGCTCCCTCAATCTTACATCAAAGAATAGCCCCAACACTATCTCTTTCAATGCAATAGTGAGGTTGCAGCCTGAGGAACCAGGTTTCTTGGAATTAGACATTGTACTCTTGAAATTGATAGAAAAATCATTAATTAGAATTTAATTTGAGAACCACGACTTCAATATTACAGGTTCACATTCTAGCCTCTTTTTCTAATGCTCATCCCAACTTTTTTTCCCCTGCTTTCAAATTCAGCTCCCAAAGCCTTGTTCACATGTTGGACCCTGGCTTCCAAAAAGCAGCTCCTAAAACCTTGATTCTTATCAGAGATAAGAACATATTTTCTAATAAATGAAAGGGTGACAAAATTTGCATAGCAATTTTGGAGGGCAAAAATCTCCAATTTTTCCGTGCCTGTTGATTGCCATATATTCGGAGAATCTTTGCCTATTTGGCAGTGAGTATTCAACCATCATCTGTGACATAGGTTGGCAGCAGAAAAGCAGTCATCTTCAAGAAAGAACTACCTACTATGGGCTGTCGAGAAAGAATGTCAGCTCACAACTAAAAACCAATTGAAATCTACCTCCTTGCATCTAGAAGATATGTCACTAGCCTAAGAACTCACTCAACCACAAAATTCATATCTTCCAACAGTTTCCTCCTATACAAGAACTCTGAACAAATCTGTGGGTGTTTTAACCTTTAACAATAATCTACTACTCAAAGAACTTTTTAGGCGCTCAGGAAAATATTTTGAGCAAGACTTTTTTATGAACATTTTTTCTTCCTTTAAAATTAAAGGAATTTTCTTCTTTTCTTTCTCTTATAATTGTGTATATCTTTACCCTTTTTTGTGCATGTATTGTAAATAAACATTTTCCTCCTTTATCGTTATACACTGAGCAGGAGTTTGAGTCATTCTTCAGCCTGAAAGAGCCACCTAAAAATAGAGAATTGTCCACTCTAATCTTTGAAGCCATTGTTGCTTTTTTCAATTTTGTCAAATTTTAACCTCAACCCTTTCCTTTGGGAAAGCCAGGAAAAATTTCCCCACACAGGGTTAGCAAAAGCAACATTTGCTAATGTTTACATTTGTCTCTATGACTTCCTTGACAATTCAATATTACAGTCAGATTTTTTTATTAAATTAAAATAAGCCTAGAGTTACATGTAAACATTATAAAAACCTACAAGGGTCATTTGCCAGATGTTCATTTTTAGTAATTTGCAAGTAATATGCTAACAGAAAGAAAAATAAGAGAAAGCAGACAATTACACAACTTACAAACACACATATTTGCATATACATTTAAAAAAAAAAAAAATTTACATACAAATTATATTTTTACTACTTCCATGTCAACAAGTAAACTATACATGTAGAACCAATCTACAAAGATATAGAAATTCCTGTTCATACACACAATTTAATAGACATCATGACTAACAGTCATTTTGATTATGATACTATGAAATAATGTTTAGCAAGATACTGTAGTAAATCATTCATACTGTATAGGGATTTCAATCTCAGTAGATATGCCACACTTCTGGCCTCATGTCAAAAATTAACCCCAAGAAGAACTATTGCCTGAATAAACTATAAAACAATGAACTGCATTTGTATCAACAATTTTTTCTATGGTAAGGTCAAAAACCAAGCAGCAAACTTCATGCCATGTGTGTTTGGCTCAACTATTTATATATGGTGGTCAATTATGGGTAGCAAGGTCTAGTGTTATCTAACAACTACTGAGTAGGTAGTAATGGTTATATTTCACACTATTTTAGAGGTTATTGCATAGAAATATTTGTGGATGGGAATGCAGTTATTTGTATATTTTACAGTGTTGTTTGTAAACTTTTAACTCATTTTTACATCGTTATTACATTTACTTATGTTTATGTGTGCATTCATAGTTTAATTTCTTTATTTAAACTTTTTGTTTAATTTTTTTTTGGGGGGGATGTTATTTAGTTTAAAGTTTTATTAGTCTAATGTATGTTACATTATCGAATATGTTACATTATCGAATCTATGTTACATTATCGAAAACTGTGTACAATGCATATATTTGCTCTTTTCATGATGGTAACATTCAATAACTTCTTTCTTTAGCAACATCTTTGCTGTCGAATAATAATTATCTTCAGCAGTGCTTAATTTTTATTTAATTTATGCTTATTTTCATTTGTTTTTGACCTAAGGAGATGGCCTTATCTATTATGGATTCAGTGATTTAAGGGTAGAAATCTTATAGTGTTGTATAAAAATCACAATTATGTTTGTTTTTAGCTGATGGAAGCAGTCTAATTGTTTTTTGTGTTTTTTCCACTAGTTTACTCCTAACTTCATCCTAAGTTCAGAATTAATTTTCTCTAGTATTATTTTACCTAGTTTACCTAAGGAGGTCCTCATAGCCGAGCATATGCACCAATTCTTTCAGATATCTAAATCTCCAGTATTCATAGAGCCTGATGACTACCCCATTCCTACCATACATGATCAGCCATGCTAGATTTCATTGTCTCACCACTCATTACAGCTGTTTGATGTTCCTCTAGCCTTACTTTAGGAGCCAGCTCATTTCACATTTATATTCCTTGAAATAACTGCAAAGAATAAAGTACATACTGTTCTTGGTCATGTTTTTACCCATGTTAGGCTTTTCTTTGCCAAGATTTCTCAATAGAGCAGAACAGCTTGTGAATATTGTTTCCATGTTGTATTGTCTGCAGATATTCTGTATTTTATCTGATAAGCCCTTGATATAAAGCAATACAGACTGACAATTTTTTGGTGTTCCTCCTTGACTCTTGTTTCCATCTGTGGATGCTAATGTTATGTTTGCAAGGTAATTATTATTCTGAAGGGTACATTTGATGCTGATCATTTCTTGTTGGTAAGTGCCTGGGTTGGCACTTATGATTGTTACCCAGTGTTGTAGGAATCCCTTTCTTCACATTGTATGGATAGTGGGAACTGAAGTTGAGGTATTATCCAGTGAAGGTTGGCTTGTGATATATGGAGGTTTTTAAGCCCATTCTTTGTGTAAGTTATTGGTACATTCAGGAAAGCTAGCTGATTATTATTTTCTTCTTCCATCATGAACTAGATCAAAGGCAGTGGTGCCATTCCTAAAGCCATTTCCTCTAAGTATTCCATGTATATATTTGTGATCACTGGTGACAATGGTGAACCCATAGCCAAGCCTTCTTCCTGTTGACATACGCCAAACTCTAGTTGGAAGAATGTTGTCTGTACACAGAATGTCAACATTTCCATCAGATTATCTATTGGAATGTAAGTTCTCCCAGAGAGGAGTCAGATTCAAATCAGGAAGATCTTACAGAATGACACTAGTATCATAATGCCAGCTGACAAAGGCAACAAACATAAAAACTGAGAGAAAGCTGCCATAAATAAGAACAAGGACTAATTTATCACATTACACATGATTAATGGAAATATAAACTTGTCACTTAGCAGATTGATGTTATATTAAACACCACTACTTTTTATATCTCCATTTTTTTTTTTTTTTTAAAACTCTGATGTTTGCATGCCAGCATTCAATCACATGTCCAATCCATCTTAGAGTATGCTTCCAATACACAACAGACACATGCAGAGTCAGAAAATATTTAAAAAAAAAAAAAAAAAAAAAAATGGACATTTATATAAAAACATTTTAACCCTTGAAAAGTGTACATGAACCATGAAACTATGTAGTTGGGTGAGGAATAAAAATAATTCAAAAATTAATATTAATTTACAGTAAGTAAATTTTTCAATTTTTAAAAATTATTTGTGCTCTATATATTCTAAATATTGAGCATTTTTTTAAAATTGATCTTAGTGTGTGTGTGATTATATATATATATATATATATATTGCAGTCTGCGCATGCACACAGCAGTCTTAACAGAATTAGAGAAATTATATACAAATTTTACTTACTGATTGAGCAGGTTGTCTTCAGTTTCAACCTGAAAAGTGCAAAAAGAAAGGAATTAGATTAAATTAAAAAATCCAATCCAAAGTTTTCAAAACCAATAGAAATCTAATTATTTTATCTAATTCATTAAGAGAGAAAAAAAAATGCACCTTAAAATAATAAATATGGTTATAAATTAACAGAAAATATTTTCACTTTAAATAGTTCTAAAACAATTTTTTCTTTTAATGGAAAGGGATGAAGTAAAATTAAAAATAAAATATCTACTGATTTCAGCCTCTTAACCTATGTGACAGTTTTGCGTACATTTCTACATATGACTAGCTTTTCTGACATTAACTGATAATTTTAAGCATTCCCTCTCACCCCTTAAACTTTCCATTGTCTATTTACTTGTAGGTTTACCAAACATGAGTTTTATACCTTCACCAATTTTAACCTAATCTCTATATTGCAAATATTTTCACTTCAAGACTATTTTCACTTACATGATCTTCCTTTATTATCTAATTACTAAAACTAAACAGATCAAAAAGAATTTGCAACTCATAGGTAACTCTAAACATTAAAAACAGCCCCACTTGAAACTAATTAGTTTCAAGCAGAGCACATAAAATTAACATCTGGCAATATTCTCTGCTTTGTAAAGGTCTATGTATGTTTTACATTGAGTGATTGAAGTCATTACAATAACTTGGATAAATCATTAAAAGAATATGCAATATCAAATTTTACAAGATAAAAGAAAATCAAGAGAAAGGATTTAAATAGTCATAATTTCACAAGTTATTTTCTTTTGTTTTTCTAGCAAAGGAACATTAGGATCTGTTATAGAAAGTTTTTTTTCCCCTCTTTTTAAATACATAAATGATGTGTTCTAATTGTTTGGATATTTTAATCCTTTTTTCACGTATTTGATAATATTTCAGTTGACATCAATCTATCAACTAGATCAATCTATTTGAGCAACACATAGATATAACAGCTACACAAGTAGCCAGGTAATTCTAAACGACATACAAAATACCTTATTTGCTAAACAAAGAATGCTTACATGCTGTTGAAATCTATACTTGCCCAACTTATGCACCTGGCCAACAAACCAATATAGGTTGCCTCTTAACTTCCTTACTCCCTGTCAATTATCTAAACCTTTATTCCAGAGAAGGTAAAAAGTATACCCTTCTCACATCTTAGTGTACCCTTATCATACCAGATTTTCCATGTCTCCTTTGACTATGATTACTATATTCCATGAGTGACTTTAAAGCCCACACATTGTACATTTTTTCAACATTTCAATGCTATATATAATTAATAAATATACAAAAAAGGGTTTCAGTGCTGCAAACAAAATTTGAAATACTGTTAAAGTTAGATTAAAAATTATTTATCCTATTTAAAAAGTCACATTGTATACTACCTATCCTGAAATTTTTAAAGCTTCACTTTGTACTTTAAAAATAGTCGACACATACACTGAAAATAAATAAAAAAAATAAATAATAAAAAAATATGAAAGTTAAAGAGGATTAGGATTTGATGGGATAAAAAAAAACAAAAAAAAAAACAGTTCTATGTAATCAACATAAAAATCATTAGACAACCAAAAGATGTGAACAGTTTAGAATTTAAAACTGCTAACCTAAACAAAGAACCTGAAGATGAATCTTGCTCTTAACTAAAACATTGCATCTTTACAGAAATAAACTCACATTTAGACTGTCCACTCAGTTTTTATCAACAAAATTCAGACACAAGACATTCAAAGATTTTGAAGACAAATGCAGAAAAAGAAAAATCCACAAGAGATTAATACTGCCTAAGACAGGAGATTTTACAAGTACCCATATGTACTGTAGATGTGGCAAAGATTGAATATGAATCATTTCAACTGCAGATGTAAACTGTCTTTGGGCTGAACCACCAATCAGTAGATCTAAGCACCAAGCAAACCATCAGAAAGATGAATAACTACCAGGTTTCTAATTTCATCAGTGTCAAATGACATATATAAAGACTATAACAAGATATCAGTTGCTTATGTATTATCCATTTTCTGTATTTTTTGAGTGTTTGTACCCAATTTTTGGAGTCTACATTAATCAACTATGAAAAATGATTTTTGCACTTCAAAAACTTGCTCCTCACTACAGAAATCACTGTCGTTACATTTTTATTGAAAAAAAAAAAATTACATAAGTTTGGAAAAGAAGCACTTGCAGTATTAAATGACAAAGGTGTATATTGGTATCAGAGTTTTAACAACTCATCCCAAAAGATGCAAAAATACTTTGTTCACATTTTCATTTCTTTAATTTGAAAATTTTTAAAAACAAACATTTAGCCGATATACAATGATTTTAGCATGACAAATGGTCATATATATATATATATATATATATATATATATATATATATATATATATATGTGTGTGTGTGTCAAATCTTAAAAAGACAAACAAGGTGCAGGTAATTTTATAACTGAAATGAAAATGGTAAAAATATTTCCAAAAGTGAAAAGTTTAACTTCAGAAATATAGCAATTGTTGCCATCAGTCAAATACAAAAAATTACTTTCTGAAAAAAAAAAAAAAAAAATAGATGCCTGAATTATTTAAATTCCCGTGTTGATTTCCTAATGGGAATGATTGCAAAAGTTTTCCCCATCCCCATCTTAGTCAGAAGGACACAGAATGCATGGTGGGATATTTTTCTTAGCAAAAAAAAAACAAAAAACAAAACAAACCCATGAACAGCTTGAATTTTGACATGACTCAGTCCAGATCTGGTGGTCCAGGCTGACTTGTCAAATTCTGCCTTTGGGCAGAGAGGAAACCCAGACAAGGCTATCCCGAAGTGTAGAGTCACATCTGGGGAGGTAGAAAATCCCGACTCCATGTATGCGGGGATCTACGGGGGAATTTATGCCAAGCTCAGAATCTCCCCACATAAAATTGGCCTTGTGCCACATCCTGCCTTGTGGGGAGGCTAAGGTAAATAATCTCAGTCCAGATCTGCCTTAACTACTAGACAGACATAATGTGCTCACTTGTCCGACCTTGCTTTTGTGTACAAACACAAACTCCTAGTTTGTGAATTCTTTTGCTTTACCAATTTTGATTTGCTTTAACTATATTGTTTGCTTGCTTGCATGATTGTTGCCGTTTCATCTCTGCCGTTTTATTTTCATTGCAAACTTTATTAATTCTAATCGTGTTACTTATCTTGCACTTTAACAACTCATCAGAATGAAACAATGAAAAATGTAAGTAAAGAATATTTATCAAGCAGCATTCGCTTCTATTTTAAGCTAAAGTATTTATCCTCTTTTTTTTTTTTCTGTTTTCTTTCAAACTGGGTTGAAGAACCGCAAGTAATAACTAAGGTGATATTTAAAAAATTTTTCAAAATAAAAATAAAGAAATATTTTACCAAATGAAAAATTTAACTACTGATCATATAAAAGAAAAATCATGATGGATAATAATTCTATTCAAGTTTTAGGGTAATGACTGTACTCCCAAAAAGAAATCTAAACTATTAAAAAAGAAAAACTTCAAACCAAAATAAGATAAAGTCCCTTAAGATCATCCCACTTGCTCGATTAGTTCAAGAATTTTTTTTTTTGTTAACCAAGATAGCAATTCAAATATCAGATTGTATTCATCTTGTCTGTTTTTTTGCACGTCAGCATGTTGAGAGCAAATAGTCAGCACCACCTTCTCTCAACAGCCCATTGTGGAAGAGGACAACTCCTGGTGCTTACAGCATTACATGCAACCGAGTCTGATCAGGTTGACAATTGTTACACCTCACCCCAATCTCACAAAGATACTTCATCCTCACCGCTACAATAACACAAAGGCGGCACTTCATCCACATTTTTGTCACCATTCATGACCACCACATCAGGAGGCACGTCAAAAACTTGAGAACCTACTTCCAACTCATCACTCATGGATGAATCATCAGCATCAAATGCAGCAGATCATTAGCCCCATCTTGGTCAGAGGTCTTTAACATGTGACATGCTATCAATCAAGACTGATTGTGGGCTGATGATTCCAATGACCTTCTCAGTTGTAAATTTGGAGATACATTGGTTCTGGAGTGGTCTTACAGCACCACATGCAACCAACTCTGAGTCTCTTATTGGGTTGAGCCGATTCTGTTACATAGGTTTAAAGGTAAAAGAAAATACATTCTTTTAAAATAATCCAAATCAAATTCTGCATACACCTTAATAACTTATACAATGTACAAAAAAGAAAAACAATACAAAGTTTTCTTCTCCCATAGAGTGATGGTGCAATATCAAATTCAAATGACTCCTGCAAAAAAAGTTTTAAAAAAATAAGGTGGAATATAAAGTAACCAAATTTCTATATATCTTAAACTGCATCTTATCTGGCAATAAAAATATTTCCAACACTCTGTATATTTGAGGATATGACTTAGAAGTTTTTGTCACTCCACTTTTAGTTCTGGTGAGGGAGGAATGCTTGGGTCAATTTTTCAAAGATTTTAAAACACAACTTATTTCTACTTTATATCATATTTACTTTCCTATCATGAAAGCTTTTATCAGTTTTAAAATTTTACCTAAAAAGTATTATGCATTAATTACTTTTTGACTTACTAACTTTTATAATTATGAAAGCATTATCAGTTAAGTAGCTATGATTTAAGCCATCAATTAGTAATATAAAAATTCCACTGAGACCACATAAAAGAAAATAAATAATATATGATATGCTGTACATGAGATTAGTTGAACTTATACAAGTTTAGCATCAAGCTACTTTTATATAAACAGAGAAACAAAGAAAAACTTTTCATACCTTAAAAATCAATGTGAGCAAAGTTACTAAGTTCTAAAATATAGGCCTTTGTTAACTGACTTAATTCAACAAATTAGTCCTCTATAGTACAATGACATGAAAAATCCACAACCTAGTTATAGTCAACTAGTGACATCCAGCCAGCCATGGGATATATATCTATTCTGAACTGATTATTTAAAAATAAAAAAAAAGAGTGGGAGAACTTATTTAAAAAAAGAAAAAGATCAGAGATAAGAGAAAATACACAAGAGACATTAACATACAGCTGTCAAATCAAAGGAAATAACACCCTTGAGGTGAAAAGAATACAGAAAAAGCTTAAAATATGTCTAACTTATAATATACAAAGTTACCATCAATAACAGAGTGTTTGTATAAAAGAAAAAATATGGTAATTGTGATTCAAATTGACTAGATGTCTATTTAAATACTATATTAAAAATTACAACCAAGATCATTATTTTCATGTTTTTATATATATATATATATATATATATATATATATATATATATAACTAGTGAGTTCATAGTTTATAGATAATTAATGCACTTAATTCAGTGTTAAAGCTTGATCAAATAATATACAGGGAATATTTCATATGAAAATAAATAACTGAATATAAGGCTATAGCTTTATTGACGCTCCCTCATAGATTTGGGAGATTACTTGACGGTTGAGGAACTTGTGCATTTCCTATTTACACCAGTGTTTAAGTTAATTTCAGGTCAATTTTGAAATGTAACAATCTCAAACAGTATGATCAGAGCAGGCTCTAGAAAGTTTTGCCACAATATTTTTCTATATATTTCATACTAAATTTTGAATGTGTCCTATACACTGCAAAATACAATAATTATAATTCTTAAGCTAATATACTCATGTCTCTAAAATGACATCCCTATATATTATGCACACATAACATGAATCTATAGATGTTACACTAAAGAACTGTAAGGTGGGAAACCAAGTACTTTCCATGATTTTATATCAATGGTATTTAAATTAAGTTTTTTTTAATATGACCATTCAGAATGAAGACAATCATGCCTTTCTACAGATGCTTTTTAAATGTAAATGGACAGGATTTCTTGGAAAAGATAATGAACTGGTTTCTCATTACATTTTTTATGGCTGTGAATTTTTTCTTCTAGACTACCACCCAAATCTACACAACCTAGCTATTAAGCCTGGAGATGGTGAGAGAAGCTAGATTAATGTCTTTAACTAAAAACATCAATGCTAAAATGAACACAACAGACTTTAATACAAGAATATAAATTTAATAAAACCATATTTTTCTGTGTATAGAAACTCACATTTCATCCTACTAAAATGCATGCTCACTGAAACAGTTATCAGAGTACTAGCAGTAGAGCCCGGCATTGCCCGGGGATGTAACAGTAAGAGATAGATCAAGTATCGACCATCATAAAGACTGAAAAATAAAATTGACAAAGATTATTGTTTAAGGTTGACGGACACATGTCTTAATTATTTTTTTTTTTTACGAATTGGTCAAACCCAAATTCAAACAAAAACATTGTTTACAATCGTTATGAATCTATCGATTGGTGAATAGAATTTTATTATAAACAATTGTCTTGTAAATGGAATTTTTAAAGCATTCTGAATGTAAAAATAAAGAAAAAAATGTGCAAGACAATAAGAAACACTACCTGCCAAAAAAAAAAAAAAGTGAAGTTTTCTTGAAATCGGTTGAAAAATGTAGGTAGCCTTTCTCTGTAATCTTTTACAATTTATGATTTTTACTTATTGAATACAGTAAAAAAAATTGCATATTTTGCTTGTGGTGATTCATAATTAGAATTCTGATTTGAATATATTTTCCACTCGTTTCTAATACAAAAAAATATTAACTTTATTTGGGTTTATTAATTTATTATAAGTACCGCGTTCTTTCCTTAATAATTATCATCTTCGAAACATTGTTGTTTTTTGTCTATCAGATTTCTTACGTCGGCATTTTTAAATTATTTCTTAATACTTTCTTTTAAATATTGAATTAATTTCAAATAGAACCAATGCCTTATTGATCTGTCTTGTAACAAATTGCAAAGGGAATTGTAAAAACGGCCCTAAAGTACGTGGAATTATCTTTCCCTAAAGATAAAGAATTATCCGATTTTTTGATTCGTACAATCAGTAGAGATCGTTAGATTATTGTTTATGTTGACGGACACGCATGTCTTAGTTTTTTTTTTTTTTTTTTTTACGAATTGGTCAAACCCAAACAAAAACATTGTTTTCAATCATTATGATGAGTCCCCCGATTGAATAGAATTAGAATTTTTTTTATAAACAATTGTCTTGTAAATGAAATTTTTAAAGCATTCTGAATGTATAAATAAAGAAAAAAGTGTGCAAGACAATAAGAAATACTACCTGCCAAAAAAAAAAAAAAAAAAAAAAAAGTGGATGTTTGTTTTATCAGCTGAAAAATGTAAGAAATCCGATCCCATATATAAAGGAACACACACACACACACACACACACACACACACAACCTGGGTTTTTTAACCTAAGTCACTCCACAGAATCGCTAAAACATAGAGCATAGTCTGATGAAAAAAGGCGCCTAAAAGTTCTGAAAACAAAATTTTATCGTCAAAATGCTTATGTTTTTTATGAAGAGGATAGACTAAATTTTTTAATTTTTAAAATTTTTCCATCTTTTTAGAATATTCTAAATTTTGATTTAAAAAACTTTGTTTCTCTTTGGTAGTAAATAACAGATAATTTTAGCGCGTTTTTTTGTATTTACACACATTAATTTGGAAAATCTTGCAAAAATAAAAATAATTGTCAGATGTTAATGAAACTTTCAGAAACTATTCACAGATGATCGAAATTATTATAAATATGTTTTTTGTTTTTTTTTATTAAAGTCATCGCAAAAATATTTTTTTTTATATTTATTAACACCCCCATAACTAATTTTATGAAAAACTCTAGAAATTCGAGACCATCGGTTTTAGTGATTACAATAGTTAAAAGCACAAGGCTTTGAATAATGCAAATCATATTTTTTTTTTTTGGCCAACGTACCGGAAAATCAGCTGTGAATTGTAACATACAAAACTCAATAAAACAAATATATTAGTTTCAAATGCTTTTTTTTTTTTTTTTGTTTTAATTTGTTTTTATGAATATAGACAATATTTTCTGAAAGCAAAAAATTTTTTCAATGAAAATTGAATTTTTAATACAATTATTTCTTATTTCTTTAATTTTAATATTTTAACATTAGTTAAAAGCAACATCAACCTTTCAAAATGTCCGTGTGAGATTGGTCCAAATTATACAATTTTCAAAGTGCTAGACAATCAGATTAACCATGGTAATTAAGAAATGTAATTTTTGTGTTTATAGTCGGACAGTAATTATCAAGTACGGAAGACCAACCAGAATACAATTTAGTTGCATTATTTGAGTTCAGCATTGTTCTCCGCTGTTAAGCCCTTTACTTTTGCGAAACATGTATGGAGAAGTTAATTTGAGTTTTCAATTTCAACTGAGAAGGGTACCTACAAGTAACAGTATCATCTTATGAAATTTAACTACTGCTGCTAAACTTTAATTTATATGATCTTATTTTTATATTAATCTAAGTTATGACATTTTTCCATAAATGAAATATCAAAATTAATAATAAAATGAATGGAAATACAAATAACACAGTAAAATGTAATAAATGTACATAAAATTATAGTATTTTATGTACACTTCTGATAAAATTTCATAAGAAAGGTACCTACATTAATTAGATACCTTTTTTCTTATGAAATTTAATCTCACTATTAACAGTCTTATTTTTAATTTCTTTATATTTTCCATAAAGCATCGTGAACGTAAAAATGAAAGCTAAGTACAAAAAAAATAAATAAAAAATAAAAAATTAGAGCGCTGAAAGTTTTCCTTAAAAGTATCAAGGTAAATAATTTGTTCACTTAAATAATTTCACTTCCTTCCATCTGTAGAAAGAATTACCCTCCCGTAAGTTATCTAAACGTCATGAATGTGCCTTTCGTCAATCGTCAAGCGACGCGAAAGGTTATGACCTGCTTTGTTTTATTTTCAAATTAACTTAGTTTCTGCACCGAAAAAATGTAAGCTTGGTTCAAAATATTTTAAATAAACAGTATAATTTCTGTTTTTATTAAAATCAGTTTTGAAAAAATGATAATTGATTTTTAAAAGAATATCAAAGTCAGATTTTAATCTTTTTTATCAAATCGAAAAAAATGATTGAAAATGATTATCTGTCCTAAAAAAATTAAAAAAAAAAAAAAAAAAAAAATTATATATATATATATATATATATATATATATATATATATATATATATATATATATATTTTTTAACGAAAATTTCAGATGTGGGAGGAACGATTAAAAAATTGTAAAAAAATACCCCAAAAATACTTTGATCTTTCCTCTTTAATAATAATATGAACATTAGACGATAAAATTTTGTTTTCGTCAAGTTCGGCTTTTTTTCATCATGCTATGCTCTTTTGTTTACATTATCGTGGGTGAGTTGTCCCCATTTCATCCTCACGATGTGTCTTAATCGTGTTTTCAAATTGATTTTGTTAAAAAACTATTGTGTTTTTCCCATTTTCGGCGCCGTTAGAACCACCACAAGGTAATTTTATGTAGACCTGTTAAGTTTTGTTGAAATCAGCTAAAAAATGTAGGAAATTCAATCCAATATATAAACGTTACAGACACACACACACACACACACACACAATCTGCGTTTTATAATAAGTAAGATGCCAGGAGGAGCCTGCAAGAGGGAATTGGTGTGTGCACAGTCAGGAAATAAAGGTATGCCTACCAGAATAGCATTAGAAGTTGACAGGGACATTGTCAAAGATGCGTGTTGGATGTGTTCGGACAGAAACTTGTAGCATATAAATCTTGCCGAGTTGGATGCGGTGTTGAGAGGCATTAATTGATAGCTCAACACAATACAGAAGGAAGCAGAGCCTACATAGCCAGTGTGCACCACAGCCGTTGAAGATTCTACCCAAATAATGAATATCCATCAGCAAAGCACACCTTATATTTTGTGAGTTGGGTCAATCCTGCAATATTTATGGCTACTGTTAAGGAAGTGGTAGGACTATGTGAGGCATGTTAGTCCATAGACCTAGCTCCTATACAGGTGACTAGATGTAACAGACACTTGGTGCCAAGTAGGAGTGAACGTATCCCACCTTGGCAACCAACACTAATTGACACTGATCAATTGTGGCCCCTACTCGATTCTCCATCTGGCACTCGTTTTTTCGTCAACATCATCCAGCAGCTGAAGTCAATATTCTTGGAACAAGGGCCACCAACCGAGCTACTCCCCAACAATGGTGCGGCATTCTGCAGGTACATATTCAGAAAATTTTCAGAAGGCTGTGGCATTCACCGGCACTTTTGATGTAATCACTTCCCAGTGAGGAATGGCATAGTGGAAAGGTGCCACCACATGCTCAAGCACATGTCCGCCAGAAAGCAGTGTTCTGTAGAGGAAGTGGTGTATCTCTACAACATAAAGCTGAAGGACGATACATCAGCCTCCACAGCCCCGGCAAATGGTATCTACACCTACCAGGTGCAGGTAAAAGAGATAGACACTGCATCTCCACCAGCATGCAAGGAGAATGCAACCTACAAAACTGGAGAGGTAGTGTGATGATAGCCTTGTGTACCACCTGCACATCCAAATTTGGAAAGCAGGTGGACACTGGACTACACTCAGTTCTGGTCAACAGGATGCCACACCATATTAGGGACTTTTGCCCTGTCAAAAAGGTGGACTATGACCAAGTCCCAGAACTCGAGAGTGAAGTACAAAGACAGTGAGTCACCAGAACGCAAGGATTCTATACAAATGCCCAGTTACAGGACGAATGATGATGACCCACCAGACTTGGACAAAGAGACTTCCCCCATTTGATTCACCTCAACCAATGATCCTTCTGCATTAGACACACAAACCTCTTCAGTTCTACTATGGAGAAGCACAAGACAGAAGTGACCACTCACCACAGCTTTCACCTGTGTGATAAGAAAAAGAACATGGATTACCTAGTAGAAAGCACGTTCAAGTTGCTACAGCTGTAGCAGGAAATCCAGTTTGAGGTCGATGTGCATGCATGTGCAACAAGTCATTTTATGAAACGGACATCACACTGATGCAAATGTATTTACACCACCTGCGACTTACTATATTAGCAACTACATTGTTTGCTAGCGAGCAGAGGGAAGTCTGAAGACGACACTAGTGGTGTGTAGTACAGTTGAGAAAGCAGTAAAGAAAACATAGGCAGAAAACTTCGTGTTATTTAAAAGATCCTTTCTCAAAAATGATCATAAGCAACATCTGTATCTTCTGTGCTAATATAAAGCATATATGATGCACTTAACTTAAATAATTAACATTTTTCACAATACAGTGTAACCCGGATATAAGAGAGTTGAGTTGTCGGGACCGGAGAAGAAGTCTCTTATATCCGGGTTTGGTCTAATTTATATACATTAACATAGGCTCTAATTTGGGACCAGAGAAAATCTCTCTTATATCCGGGTTACACTGTACAAGAAATGATTTTATTTTCTTGCCACATCAAAATATGACTTGCCTAAAAAAATGGGAGTACAAAAAGTAAACAGTTTTGATAACAAATTTTAGCATACTTTAAGTGATAGGCTGTCTATGAAGGAGTGATGCTAGAGCTGTGTAATCTTGCATACATTAATTTCAAATTATTAATAACTGCATTGTTTCATTTTAAGCAAACATCTGACTGTTCAAATAAGACTTCAAAAGTAACTAGTAGTAACTTCTCTTGCAAAAAAAAAAAAAAAAAGACAAAATTTGGCATTGTGGTATTATCAAGTACCTGCAGAAAAAGGATTTAGCCCTGCAAGGACATTAATGCTGACATGTTTGCTACATTAGGGGATGAATCTCCAGGTTTAAGTGCAAAAATGGGTAGCTGAATTTAAATGGGAAAATGAGTCTTTAAGATGATCCAAGGTCTGGACATCCTGCAACTGCCATCACCAAGGAAAATATTGATCATGTTCATCACATGGTGATAGATGACATGTGATTGACTATAAATCAAATAGCCAGTGCTATTAGCATATCCCATGAGAGAGTTGAAAATATTTTGCATAATGAACTTGGCATAACAAAGGTTTCTGTTTGGTGAGCACCACGCCTTCTGACACCTGATCAAATCAGATCAGGCTGATCATATAGCAAAATCTGATGTTTGAGACAGATCTAGCTGGTTTCGTTACCCAGGATAAGTGCTTGGGTCATCAGTTTAAGCTAGAGACAAAGAAATATTCCATGCAGTTGAAGCAGCCCCTATTCACCTACTCCAAAGTAGTCAAAGTTTATTTCATCTGCAGGGGAGGTGATGACCTCAGTTTTTTGAGATGCAAAAGGCATTATGTTTATTGACTATCTTCAGAAGGGCCACACCATCAATGGAGAGTACTACGCCAATTTGCTGAGGATGTTGTGAAAGGCTATTTTGTTGTATACTGAAGAGTTCCCACCTCAACTGAGTGGGTTCTATTTATACTCACACGGACATCACATCAGCTCCATCCTTTGTATTCAGATTGTTTCCCTCTTCTTCTGAACTGCTGCCTGCATACCTTTGGGGTTTTCTTATATTGCGTTTTGGTCGTCTTAAGGCTATAGGGATATCTGCTTCTTCCTTCTCCTCCTCGCTTTCTCTCTCATGTTCTATATCTTTCTGCTCCCCAAGGTCGTTGTTGAAAGGGAAGTCATCATCCCTTGGTTGTTGGCAAGTCCTGTCTTCGGGGTTTCTTTTCATTTGTGATGTGTGTCGTAAAATAAGTGTCACCTCGTGTTATAATTGCAGATTTGCCTCTGCGTTCTTTTACTCTCCATGGTGTTGGGTGGTAAACTAGCGTTAGCTTGTTGTGTTTACTTTGTTTAAGTAGTAACACATCTCCGGGTTCTATGTTAGTTTGTTTAGCTTTATTTTTTTGATCTGTGCGATTTTTCAATCTGTCTTTTTCTTTTTTGGCTTTGTGCCATGCTGTTTTCTACGCTTGGTTTTCAGGCCTCTTTTGTAATCCTGGTATGTTGATGTTTACTTCCCTACTCACGAGTAGCTTAGCTGAAGTTTCTCCCATCATGGCATGTAGACTATTTCGATAATACATTAGGAATTTTCCTAGATGTTTTCTCCAGTCCTTTCCTTCTGTGTTCATCACCCGAATGGCTTTCAACATGGTTGCGAAGAACCACTCAATCTCTCCATTAGCTTGGGGATAAGGGGTTAACATTCGGTGTTGGATACCCCATTCTTTGCAGAAGTGCTTAAACTCTGAGGATATGAACTGGGGTCCATTATCTGAAACGATAATCTCCGAAATGCCATTTGTATATAAATCCCGCCGAGATTCCTCCATTATTTCCGATAAGGTGATTGATTTTGGAATGCTGTGCTTACAACCATGTTGATAAATACTTGACAATCTCTTCTTCGGTGAGACTACTTTTGATACTCCATAGGTTGCCGAGAGAGTATGTCCGCCAGGTTATCTTTACCGTTAATGTGTTTTATTGTATAATCATATTGTTGTAGACGCAAAATTCGCATGGAGTGGTTACCTTTAGGATTGAAGATAGTTGTTAATACTTGATGGTCGGTCATTATAAGAAAGTTCTTTCCATAAAGGTAAAAGTGGAATTTTTCGCAAGCCCATACAATTGCTAGGGCTTCTTTTTCTAATTGATAGTACCAGCGTTCGCCTTCAGTTAGAATCCTGGATGCATAGCTGATAGGGATGAGTAGCCCTTGTTTGTTTTAGCAAATTATTGCTCCTAGTCCCACGGGACTGGCATCTACTATAACAGATGTTTGCAGTTTTGGATCAAAGTGCATGAGCGGTTTGCTCTGAATGACTGCATTCTTCAACATGAGAAAACAAGATTCTTCTTCCTCCGTCCACCACCATTCCATGTTTGCTCGCATTAACTTTTTTAATGGTTCACTGAGTGTTGCCAGTTGTGGAATAAACTTTGCAAGGTAATTGATTAGACCTAAGAAACTACGTACATCTTGGACGTTTTCAGGGTTTTTGAAATTTCTGATTGCTTTTATTTTCGAGTCAGTCGGTCTGATCCCTGTATTGGACACTATAAAACCATGGAATTCAATTTCTTCACTATGGAATATGCTTTTGTGCTCTGCAATTGTGAGGTTGTTTTCTTTCACTGTGCCTAATACCATATCTAGGGTTCTGTTATGTTCTCTTGCGTCTTTGCCCCAGATTAGAATGTTGTCTGCCCCATTGCAGCAGTTAGGGATTTTCTGAAGGATTTGTTGAAGCAACCATTGACCTTCTTCAGCTGCAGATGCAATGCCTATAACCAGTACCTTATATTGGTAGATTCCAAATTTGCATGAAAAGGTAGTGATGTCCCTAGATTCAGGATCCAGTTCTATTTGGTGGTAATAAGAGTTTTGGTCAATTTTTGAGAAAACGTTTGCATTGCTAATTTCACTCAGTAACTGTTCAACTGTTGGTATTTGATAGCAAGTGCATTTCACTGCTTTATTTGCCATGCGTAAGTCGGCACATATTCTAATTTCTCCATTTGGTTTTGGTACTGCTACTAATGGCGAGACCCACGGAGTGGGTCCTTCCACTCTTTCAATGATATAATTTTCTAGCATTTCATTGATTTTTTTCCTCCACTGCTTGTTGGATATGAAATGGTGTCTGTCTTGGCGGTTGTGCAACAGGTATAACGTTGTCGTCTAGTCTAATTTTGAGTTGGAAATTTTTCAATCCTTCCAACGAGGGTAGGTGTTGATCTAGAATTTCTTTTGTTGATGTCGGGATACTTTTTGTTGTAATCGATTTCACCTGTGGGGTTGTGATAAACCCTAATTCAATGCTGGCCTGCTTACTTAATGTTACCACCTTGATATGCCTTTGTAATGAATACTTTGTGGGATTTTCTTCTGGGACCATTTGTCAGCATTGCGAAAAATTCTCCTCTTAGTGGTATTGGAATATTCCCATAGGCTTTTGGTTTACAATTTGTTTCTTTTAATGTTAAGTTTGGCCATACTTTAAGGATTTCTTTAAACATTTTGCCGTCGATAAGGTTGATGTCTGCTCCCGAATCTATTAATATAACGACTGGTACGTCATCAATATGGACAATTTCGCTATCTGCTGAACGAATAGGTTTCACCTGAAAAACAAATGTCTGGCTGTCTGCATTATTCGGATTCGTCGATACTGGTTGGACGTAATCGTGGCCGTCTGACATCTTTGTTTTCCCTTTACCACTGTTCTTTTTTTTAAGCATGTTTTTTCGAAGTGATTTATTACTCCACAGTAGTTACATTTTTTCCCCAAATGCTGGGCATTTTGTTTGACCATGTATGTGGTCAGAGCCATTACACCCATAGAATTTTGTAACTGTTTTTAATGGGTTGTTGTCCATGGATAGTTTCCTATACCCACTGTTATCTCGTTGTTGTTGTTGCTTGTAATTGGTTGTAATTTTGTGGATATCTGAGTGCTCTCTTTCATTCTCTTCTATTTGCTTAGCTTGTGTTTCATTGGATTCAAATATGAATGCTCTTTGAAGTGCTTCCTCTACTATTAAATCAGTTTCTTTCAAATATGCATGGCATAATTTGCTTGACGAGCATTTTTCTATTAATTGGTCCACTACAGACTTGTCCAGGTTGTATTTGCCAAAGTTGCATTTTGCTCCTTGTATGCGTAGACGGGTGACAGTCATGTGTTGACGCCCCGTTTTCTTGACTAAGCATCCTGAATTTATATCTTTCAAAGACTATTTGTTTTCTGGATGAAATATTCATCCAGTGCTATTTTTGTTGTTTTGTATGTAGGCTCTACTTGGCCTGGTGGTATCTCTGGTGTTAAGGTTTTGAGGATATCTTTCAGTTTTTTTCCCCCCATAAAATCGAAAGAGTGATAGGTCTCGTTTATCATCTGTTATATCAAATGCTGTAAATGCATCATCGATATGTTCACTCCATTCTCTCTATGCTTGCTCCTGGTTGGAGTCTTCTCCAGTCTAGGGGCTCTATTGTTGGCATAGAGAGAGCCATTTCTTTCGAAATAATTTGTTATTTTCGAAGTTTGTTACTCACATTGTTGTTGTATTCGAGTACTTTTTTTTTCTTTGCCGTTAATTCAAAGTTTTATTCGTGTTGTTGAATTTGAGTACTTTTTTCCTTTGCTGTTAATTCAAAGTTTTACTCATGTTGTTGAATTCGAGTATTTTTTTCTTTGCTGTTGAGGGGATAGTGTTTCGTTAATTTGAAACTTGTTAAATTGTTACATCCTCGTCGCCAGGTTTGCCGTATACTGAAGAGTTCCCACCTCAACCAACGGGTTCTATTTATACTCGCACGGACATCACAGCTATCAAGATCAAATGCCCGGGAAAACTGACGAAAGAAATATTGTTTCATCAGGACAATGATCAAACACACAAGTCCTTGGTTTCAATGGCTTCTGTGCACGATTGTGGCTTTGAACTGGTTGATCATCTGCCATATTCTGATTTGATTATAATCCATTTCCCAACATGAAAAAACACTTGAGTGGGAACCAATATCACAGTGATAATGATGTCATGTTGATTTTTTGACCAACAGTCAGATAACAGTTTACTTGAAAAGAAAATGCAGTTATTAAGAAGAGGCAAAATTAATGCATGCATGATTTCACAGCTCTAGTATCACTCTTCATATTCAGCCTATGAAATTTTCAGCCCACCCTCATAGGTCACCTTGTTTCTTTTTGTATGACAAACAATACTGGATTAACTGAATTCCTCACCCAAGTACTCAATTCACAAGTAGATAATTTAAACTGTCATCAATATTTATGGCTACTTTCAATAAATACTTGCTGTGCCTGATGAGATAAGAATGTTGTGAACAATTAATACAACCAGAACAAAGTCCATATAGTAAAGCTGGCATTAAAAATAAGAGGTCACAAAAATAGCATTCAACTAAATGACTCAATCATTATGGATTAAGAATTAAATTTTCAAAAATAAATAAATAAAAAAAAAAAACTCTACACATCAAAAGGCATACTCCAAAATAGCCATGTGTTTAATTCAATAGTGCTTCAAGTCATACAGCTGTTACAATTTATACATTGATACATATTCAACTATTAAAATAACTTCAAGGAAAATAAAATTCTGAATTTAGATTGTATACAGCTACCAGTTTGTTCAAATGTTTTGATGATTTCTGCTTGGATGCAGCAGGAATAACTTCTGAAGTACGCAAGTCGAGTTCAAACAAAGAATTCTCACATTGAATTTATAAACATACATACCGTAGTCAGCAGCAGGATTACAAATAAGTACAACTTAAAATGGCTGGTCTATTTTATACACATATTAGGGTGGAGCATTAAGATTGTAATCTGATAGTTATTTGCTGAATCTTGAGCAAAGATTTTTCACTGCTTAAATATTCAATCTTCTTCATTAATAGTTATCACTGAATTAAATGGACTGGCAAAGGAGAATATGTAGAAAATTAAGTTTTTATTTTTTAAAATCATTTTTTCATAATTAGGCTATATAGTTATTACTACTGTATCTACATATCAATAGCTCAGGTTAGAATTCCACCACTAAATTGATTAATAATTTTTTAGCTGATAATTCTTTCATCTTGATGTAAGCTATTTTTTTACTGCATCTTTCAGGCTTTTGTCATCAGTAAGCAAAACAAGTCAGAAACAAGTTTCCTGCTTAAAAAAATAAAATAAATACTATTAATATTTGTTTTCATATTCTATTGAAGTACACACATTAAAATAATGATGTTATAACAAAACTGTAAATAATAATCAGAAACTTGGGCTAGACAATGCACAGGAAAAAAAGAAATCAGCCATGTGTGTCATGACTGAAAAACTGTTTGAAAAATCTACAAATACAAAATCATGAATGCTAGACATTTAATTTTTCAAAGGAAAATTGATTTGTTAATCCAAAGTTGTTTATGCAGTTTATTGATCCAAAAACTAGAGAAGGATATCTTGCCAGCAATAGTAGCAAAGATGTACTGCAATTAATCAATGTCTCAAGGATGATGCTTGATATTTAGCCAAGCTTTCAATCTATTTTACAGTCTCCCTTACAATGCAAACATTGAACTTGAAAGCTAAGATTGTAAATTCATAGTTGGAACCAATCATTGACAGGAAAGAGTAAAAATGTACAAAATGTCATTCTAAATTCTTATAGACAAGGATTTCATTTAACCTGTTGACTTCTGTACATAAATAAAGCAAATGAAAATCATACAGTGATTTACACTGCTTTACTTTGTGTGGCACAAGGCCACAATTTGCTTACATTATGTTTCAAAGCAGTCACTCATCAAAAAAGTAATGTCCAATGTTGCTTATCACACTTGCTGACATAAGATATACATTTTTGACATCCACATTAAGAGATTAATTTTAATTAGCTTTATACAAAAGTATCACTTGACTCCATTATGACAGTCGTCAATCAACAGACATTAAAAAAAAAGGGGTCAAAATTGGTGTATATTTTTATTTAAAATAAAATAGGCAGTTTACAGAGAAGGGCTCTCTGTGAATGATAGAATGTGGTGTGAGAAATTTGGAGGATTCTTATTGATTTTAATGATCAATGAAAATATTGCTTGAAGATAATCAAATGTTATATAAAGTGGGATGATAAAGCAAAAATATTAAGAATAGCCAAATCAAATCTTAATCATTCTGTACCAGTTTGGTTAAATGTTAGTGACTAATTGCTGAGATGAAAAAAAATAGATTACAGAACAAGATATAAATGTATGTTTTCTTTTTGTGACAGGTGGTGAAAACTAGATACCCTATTACATGGAATGCAAGATATAGAGAACAGAAGCCAATCTTTATTCAATGATGCAATGTAGATTGTGGGATTGGAAGTGGGTTTTCTACTATAATCTCATAGAGAAGCAAATAATTTGTTTCAATCCCTAATATTCACTAATTATACTAAGTGAAAATAGTAAGTGAAGAAAATTAAAAAGTAGTTAAAAGAAATGTTATTTTTGACTGGAAAAGTTTAAGTTATTTGCTATCAAATAAACATTTATTCTGGATTTTACAGAATTCTAAAAGTAAACAATTCTCTGAAGACTGCAAAAAAAGCACCAAGAGCAGTTCTTTGCTGAGAATAAATTTTGGAGGGGGTGGAATTATAAAGAAGATGACAATAAAATTCAATAAAATGTTAGAAAATTTAAATTTATTTTAGCCAAAAATAAATCACTGTGCCCAACATGATATTATGATTAAATGGCTATTGACCAAAACTCAGTTATGAGGCTTAGATGATTTGCAATGAGCGAGTCTCCCCACCTGATAGAATTATATTAAACACTGTATCTCCTAAAAACCAGCAAATATTCTATTTTCAGTGATCAGACAATAAATTATGGTTTCAGAATGATTTAACCTCTAAACAAATTACCAATGAAACACAGAATTTGAAAAATCAGTGTGTGGCACTTATAGGTTTTGTATACACAGTCCATGATCCCCCTGAAAACTTAGTTCAAAGTCATGTGAAGTTGGATACTAATAAATTAGTCTCACCAAACATCTATGGAAAAAAAAAATGTATGAATGCTTTTCTTCTTGTCTACCTATGTGTCCAAATTAATCACAATTATCTTTTTAATGAGTTCTTGGGTTTCACAAATTAACATACATTTTTTTTTTTAAACTCAAAATGAAATTATCTTCCATTTTTCAAAAGCTACTGTTTTTAAGTTTAATGTACTGCATACAAACTATAGTAGAATTGTAGGCATGTTAATAAAAAAATTTGCTGTACATATACTTTTTCTTTGTAAAATGCGGTACATATAGGTGTAAATAGAGTGGAATTAAAACATGAAAATTCTAAAGACAGAGCAACAGGGAATGTACAATACTTCTCATAACAGGTGCATGCATATGTGAGGGTCTAAACAAAGATGAGTGCTAGCATAAAACAGTGGATAAACAAGTGTGAGTTGTAATAAGATTTTGATATAGCATGGGAAAATTGAACAGAAATTAACTTGTTACTATATAATGTCAAACATGTAATAAGTTATCAGATTAGGTGCATTCACACATGGTGTGTACAAATCTGTAAGACAAGCCATGTGTAGATTGTCCAAGTTCATTGAAAAAAAAAAAAAAAAAAAAAAAAATAGAAAGACAACATTGCACACTAAGCTTTGATTCAAGATGATAGATGGTGCAAATAATGTGATATAGTAGGACAATTTGATAGTGGTTCATAAAATCATCCCTGGGAAGCTGTGATATCAACAATTGTCATTATCTGTCTATATTTCCGAGATGAGGTATTATGTACACTATTTACATTGTTTGGACTATCATCCTCACCTTTGTTGCCATATTTATCACAACATTTCGGCTGTTGTACGCTTCTACCTTCTTCAGGTGGTTGGAATGTTGAACTAAACCCTTTATTTTGCTCACTGGGATAGACTTCTAGTTCCACGTGCCATGTCTAATGGATGTCAGTTATCAGTTACCTCTTGTTAATTCATCTCTCCAAGTTCTCCACTGCCTTAACCAGGTATTGAACTCACAACTCTTTGGGTCCTTTGGCATCTTTAAAATTTTGTTAGCAAAGGGATTTCACCATTTTATATCAATTTTATATAAAATGGCGAAATCTAATTTAATTATATAATTAAATTTGAAGTTTTTAGCTTCAGTTTTTGAAACTTGGTAATTCCTGTGTAGCGAAGAAACCATTTTTAAATCAGTTAATTTATAATATTTATGCTCTGTAAATTTACATTAAGCACTGTTTTGTAAAAATAAAAAAAATTCTACTACATGAACATTTTTCAGCTTTTGGGAGTGTACAAGAGAGCTGATGAGAACTCTAGGAAACATTAACTCAAAGACAGAAGTTGATTTCATGACTTGAAAGAATTCATTATCATTGACTTCAATAAAAAAAAAAAAATTTAAAAAAAGTATTAAGCAGTCAAATGAAAATTGATAATTGTTCTGGAATGCAAAAAAGTGTGTTGCTGATAATCTTACCAAGTGGTATAAATTCTAATACAATTAGATACCATGATACCAGACAAATTCAGAAAAGCAACTATGCCACCCCCACACCACTAACCCCGCTCAAACAATATGGTCAGAATGGTCTCCTGTATTTATTGTAGAATCTAAAAGAGCAAAGTCAGAACAGACATCTGTTTGGCCTCTAAAGCATATATCTAGGAAGCATTTCTACACAGATATTAGAAATACAAGTATTTGAAGAGGATATTTACATGCTCATGCACCAATAGTCCAAATGAATCAATCTCAGTGGTAACTGTATGAATAGTATAATAATCCTGTCAACACATGCAAAGTTTCTTTTGCATAGTAATAAACATGTTGGATTGATAAATGTATCTTTTTGGACATCCAGATGTAAATAAGTATCGATTGATTGATTACTTGTTTTACCAGCATATCAACCCCTTTTCGTTATTTAATGCTGAAACTGGATTTTTATTCAGGTATGTTTCAAAACATTTCAAGTGGCTGTGAAGTTTTAAAATTGTTCTCAAAATATAAGTTTATATAGTTCAGGAGTATTTAAAAAACAATGGTTCAAAATCCAAGCTTTTATTTTCTTCAGATATCCTATTATTTGGGCAGAAGTCATTAAGATTTTGTGCTTGGTAATAGATACTAATAGTTGTATATTTTCGTGCTTCTTATATTCTATCAAGATATGTTTTACAGTGAGAAATTGATTGAAGTGGGTACACAGAGGTGTAGCTTTTTGTGTACGTGTGTCCATTTATTCATTTAAGCACTATATCTCAGCTGTGATCAACTAATGACTATATTCTCCTTTCTTATTGTCGGCTGAAGTTCATATAGTTTATTATTTGGGAACATTTTGCCATTTTCTCTTAATGTGTTGTGTAATTTTGTTTTTATAATCCGTATACAGGAGTTTGATGTTGGCTATTTTCCTTTTGGTTGCCTCTTGCCAGTGTGTTGGCTTCATGATGTCCCTTGAAGGACATATGGCTAGGAATCCTGGCCAAAATTATTGTTTTGTGCTTTATTAAATGATGAAAAGCTTCTAGGATTTTTTTAATATAGAGATGATTTGTGTTCTTTTCCTTAATTGCTGTTAAATGAGACAAGAAATTTATATTCTCAGACACCCTATCTTTTGAATTTTCTATTATTTTAAGTGCCATTTTTATGGCTTACAGTTCAGCTGTATAGATGGATGTATTATTTGGTAGCCTAATTTGTGGCTGCTGCACCTATCTAGGATTTTTGATCCATCTGTGTAGAATGTTTTATAGTCCCAATATTTATTTTGAAATTGGTGAGTGTAGTGATTTCCCAAGCATAGCTTAGATATGGCACAAAGCTAAAAGTAAGGGGCACCCAGTAAGGATCAAACACTATTTGGTCATAATTGTTCTAGCAAGACAAGCTTGCTAACTATCACACTGCCTCAAGGTGTCCAAAAATTTGGGAGTGTAGTAATGTTGAGTTTCTTTGAAATTCTGTTGCTACTAGGTTAGTTATTTCTTTTTTTCCAGTCCATATATCTCCATTTGTTTTGATTAAGTGGACAGTTTCAGTTTATGATTTTTTTTCCATTAATTTTATTATTTCCCATGTTTTATTTATTGGGGTTTTGTTGTTTAATTTGGAGATGTAGTTTTTCCAAGATTCTTTTTTTGAATTTTTTAATTATACAGCATGCTTTTGCTTGAGCTTGCTTGTATTTGTGTAGGTTGATTGTGATTGAGTTGTGTAAGAATATATGATGGCGAGGCTTCAGAATATGTCATCTACACCCCTGCAACCCTCCTCAAGATCGAGTATGCCAGTCATGTAGATGTGAAGGAAATAAGCGAATGGGATTTCCCACCTCATCATCTACCCCATATGGGGCTCCAGGTTTGGTGGGTGGTTAAAGTTAAATTAAAAACACACATATGATCAATTGTTACTGTGTACCTTGGGGTCAGTACATTTTTTCAGTTTATCTTGTAAAGACCAGCAATTTCAGGTACTTTTTTATGTTAATCTTTTGTAAACTTGTAATCAACTGATACTGATCAGATGTGTGCTTTTAATTCAACTATAACATAAATAAATCCTTAACTACACTCTACAAAATTTGTTTCGGAACAAATACAAAAAAGAAACAGCTTTCAAAAGTGACCTCATTTATTATAGAATAAAAATTAAAGCAAATAAATAACAGAACACTTTAAAATTACTAAAAGGAAAAAAAAAAAAAAAGAAATGAACATGATTACATTCTTACAGGGGAATATGCAAAGAATTTGGCATAAATAATTGGGGAATAAACAGGTTAATGGTTATGACTTGTTTAGTTGAACACTGAAGAGAAAAAGGTGACAACTGTTCTAAATTTTTTTTTTTTTTTCCATTTTTTTTAATCACCTTTTCAAGAAAACCAGTTTTGAGTAAAGCTACATTTGACATCTACTTCAACAGTCACCTTGGAATGTTATAAAGATATATTATACAAATGATGACATATGATACCCAAGATGTACAGGAGATAAGAAAGATTTGTAATGTGGATTTTTCTTCTTTTTGTTTTGAATTTCCTTTGGAGATATTGGTATGTTTACTTGACTACAAATTTATAGTGACCTTCTACCAAGCACCTCTTTTCAAGAGAAAAATACAATCTATTGACTAAGGACATTCACCTCCAAACATCACCTTTTTTAATGCACTTGAAAGTGGACAGCCATACCTAATGTGCTAATGGTGTTTTTTTCTTTTTTAAGCAAAAGCCACATTAAATAATCAAGTGTTGCAATTGTTCTGCACCAGAGGTAACAATTGTTATCTTAGCAACTGATTTTTTATGGTATTTTATATTCATGTAGCTAAAAATCTAACAGCCCCTATTGCAATTCACTGCAAATGTTGGTCATCATATAAGATGCTAATTTTTCATCATTAACTTTTTTGTGTCAAAAAGATGAAATATCAGTATTGTTAGCTATAAACCATAATATACAGAATTAACAACCCCACCCCACAAAAGTTGCTCAGGACAAGTTATAAACTATTATTTGGCTCTGATTATTCTAGACTAAAATGAGAATAGTTATATGCCACAAATGTAGTTTTTTTTGTTTTGTTTTTTTTCATTAAGAAAAACATTTTAAATCTCAGCAAGATGGAGGGAGAGTATAAAGGATTTCTGGTCTCAAGAACAAAAATGTGTCTTCAAAAGATGCAAAGGTAGGTGAACAGTCATTGTTTCATCATAGCAGCAGAAACATTAAGATATCAGTTTCTCTTTTCTTTAAAATTTCTCTTCCCATTTTCTTGATAAAGTCATTAATGCAAATTAATAAGCTTTGTAAATGCATAAAGTATCTATCAAACGAATGCTTCCAATCCACTACGCTATTGCCCTGTAGATTAAAGGGTTGGTTTGTGAATCCGCTGACCTTGTGAGTTCAATCCCTGGGCTGGTCAGTATATACTTTGACAAGCAATAACTGATGAGCAGTACTAAATAACTAACCCAGATATCCCTAGACAGTCAGCAGAACAAGAACAATCCACCTCCATAAATTAGATAAAGGGTCCAGTTTAAAATTGCCTGAAGGTTACTTGGATCATCAAGCACATGATGAAGGATCCACCTTTATATTCATATTCATTAATACAAAAAGGTATGGGTACACACATTTAAAAATACTTTGATGTCTCTTATTTGCACCTAGACATAAAAGCATGTATTCATATACAAAAGTGTGCACATGTGTACTGCCCTTCACAAGTGCCAACAGCCATTCTTAGCTTTCCAACATAAAATTACAAATAGATACAATTTTAAAAAAAAAATTATTTCTGCTTCTTAGACTTGAGTGTTTTTACATCTTAAGCAACATCTCTACCAAGTTATACATCCCTACACTTATTTTTATGGTTTTGTAAATGAGCGTGTAGCTAATAAGGATGTCAATTTTAAACTAGTCCCAGTTATGATCACAATTTTAACTGTTTCTGAAATTAAATAGGTTTTGCTAGCACAAAGAAAAACAAAAAGACACTCAATTCAACAAATAGAATATAAATATATAGTCAAAGAAACATTACTACTAAAGGATAAGTTTGAACAAGCAAATTTTGAATATAAAGGTTTCAGAATTGAAGTTAAAAATGTTTGATATAATAAATTAAAAGAAGAACAAAGAAAAAAAGTGATTCAACCAAACAAATTTTCCATTTGTTTTATTAAAAACATAAAACTTGGATTACCAATTACAGAACTAAAACTGGGACTTCAAATACTGTTCTAACTATGATCATACAAGACACTGGACATGAGGGATTCAAGCCTTTATCAAGAAACATTTTAAGATTATCCAGTTCATTTTTTTTTTTTTGAAAAGAAAATGTAAATAAATTTCCGAATTTAATCCTCAAATCCTAAGAATTAGAGAAAATATGAGAGATTTAAACTGTAATATCCATCACTGAAAAGGGATTTAAAATGGGGTTCAGCTGGTTATGTTGGTCAACAATACAAATTTCACTGCATCAAACCCAATGGTGTTGTAGAAAATAAACACAGTATACCCTCTTTTTGATTCGCGTGTGCCTCAAGTTGTATAGATGCAGAGATATAAAACCAACTGATTATTAAAGACTAGATATTGCTCTACAAGAAGGTGCAATTTTCATTTTTTTTAAGTGTTGAATTTCTATGGTATTGTATTAATTTTCAACTTAGAAATTATTTTTTATGAAAAAACTTCAAGCCTTATGCTTAGCCCACTGAATTGATAAACATCTTTTTTTTTTTCTTTAAAATGAAATTATTTTGATGTGTAGGGAGACAACTAATTTGAAAAACACTATGAAATTGTCAACTTCAAACGGGCATAAAACGTACTGACCATCAATAGTGACAATTTAAAGAGTGTGGAATAAAAACTAATCACACACAAGAACTATCTTTATAAATAGATAAGATAAAATTTTGCTTACATACTAATTTTATTCAAATCTCAAGAATAAACGAGATATCAGCAGTTGAAATTGAAGAATGTCACTATTTTGACACATTTTCACAATAAACAAGTACAGTTTGAGATACCTCATGTTACTCAAAGGATATAAAATTAATAACAGGTGTCCCTCATTTATCGCATTTAATCAGTTCCAGACCCTACTGCGATAAGTGAATTTTTGCAAAGTAGGATTCTTTATTTATAAATTGAATATTCTCAGTTAGAACATAAAAAACCTGTTTATGACCTTGTAAATATGGTTTTTGACATTATAAGAGCTCTCTAGAGATGAAATAACACCCCTATAGTCACCTTTACAATTATATTACCCAATATATTAGACAAAATAAGAAAAAATAATACATATTAGACATTACAAATATCATTATTACTATTGTACATTAAAATCATACACAAAGTTATTATGTGTACATCACTTCATTATCAAACTAGTTGCATTATTTTCCTAGGTTAGTGTGAACCTAGGAAAATAATGCAACTTGTTCAATGATGAAGCAATGAAGAGATGTACTGCACAACAAAGGTTACTGCTCCTCTAAATCATTTGCATAAACCTACTTTATACCTTGGAAGGGCTAATAAGCATAATTTGATATTTTCTTTTCAGTACATCCTTGGAATCAATTATCCTATTTGCATAAATATCTTTGCATGCAGTTTGGGTTTTGTTGCCAAAAATAAAATTTGGCATTATTTTAATCAAATATTATTGCCTTGTTGTTTTGTACTTAGTTTGTTGTCAACTATCTTATGAACAATTTTGTCTGCAGACTCCTTTGTACCAACACACAAACGTATCACCAACAAGTGATCCACAGCACACCCACAACAATAGTAGACCATAGCCAACTGCAAAGCAGCAAGGAACAGCAATGTGATTTTTTAATGAAAAGATCTGAGGAAAAAAAAAAAGCGAAAGTCAAAGCGCAAAGTGGCAAGGGACAGTTGGACATGCTTAAAAGCTGAAACTTTACAGATTAATAATTTGATATTTTAAATGTGTAATTTTTATCTTTCTCCATAAATTATAATTAAATTGTATTTTAAGGTGGTATCCATTCAGTAGGGGTAACTTTTCGAATTCATTGTCAATAAAGAGGTTTTTATTTTGTCTGAAATTAATTAATGTTCTTATGTGCCTGATATAATTTGATTCTTTGTTTTACTAAACCTTAATTTACATAAATTTTTAAGTTTTTGTTCAGAAACACTACAAAAAAAACTTGTAGCTCAATAGTGAAAACCAAAAATACTTGGTAAAGACATTTTTTGACCAAGATGAAGAAAAATACAAACAAAGTTTTCTAATTTTAACCCACTTTTAAATTTGACAAAATGTAAACAATTTGTTTTTATCATCCTATTGTATCAATATCATCTGAAATTAATCTTGTTGGATTTCAATCTGAAGTAGGAGGAGGAAGAGGAATGGTAACAGTATCAAAAATGGTTAACTCAGGCATACATCCTCCAAAAAGTATTAATATACAAAAATGTTCTAAGAAATTTTGGCCTACAATGATATTGGATCATTCTAAAAACTTACTCAAGGGTGAAGACCCTTGAGATCCACAGAGCAGATGCCATGAATTTAAGATGAAGTGTCAGTAGGAATCATAAGTAAACTACATAATTTCAGAATGTTACAAGTTTTTACAGCTTCCAGAAGACTTTTTCAGGAAATCCACAATGTGCTGAATTCATAATCACCAAACCTGGAGAATCCTGTAATGACAGTTGTGGCTAACCTTCAAGCAGCTGCTGAAATTGCATACCTTTTTTCCCCACCCATGTTCTAACAACTTTGCAGGACACTTAGTTTTTTGCATGGTGACTGCAACTACAAAAATCCCTCATCACTAGCAGCCACAACCACCTTGCAGTCTTCAATAGTGTCAGTGTCATTACTATACAGTTCAACCACTGAAGCATTTACAGAGGACATTATAGCATAAAATTGAGACTGTTTATGAGCCATTTCAAGATAAAGGCTATATGGAGATAGTGATTTGTTTTCTAGCAATGTTGTGTCTGAGTAAAATGCAGTGCTCTGATGAAGGTATTATGTATGTATTCAAAGTGCCTGCAAAAGTTGATTCAGATTTTCAGATTACAGCTTTTGACTAGCTGGTACAGAGCAAAGACTAATTTAGGAGTTGATATAACTAGTGCAATCAGCAATGAACTTATACACACGAGGAGGCAACATGGTTGATCAACAAGTCAAGCCTCACTGAATGAATCAAACAATCAATTAAAAAGAAAATGACATTTGAGAATGTTGTCAGTGTAGCCATTGCTTGCCAGAAGAGCTGCATGCAATCATCAGAGAATTGATCAGGTTTTAAGAACGACTCCATGTAAAATAAGAATAAAAATGTGAATAATAGTTTAATACAAGACAAAATTCCTACTTTTATTCAGTCTTAGATTAACTTTTTAGTAGTGTAAAACAAAACACCAAAACCTCAAATTCAAGATAGAAACAAACAATAATACCACTAGCATAAGTAAACATAAGTATTTTGTTACAGAAAGGTTGAACAGGATAAATCCCTTTCAAGCATGCTGGAAAATAATGGAAGCCATTTAATCCAATCATAAAATATGTAAGAGTTGACAAAAACAAAAAAATGGTTTTTATTTCACTCAAAAATTATCAATCTATATGTATAGAAATATGAGTGGTCATTGCTAAGGTGGGAACCATGCAAATGGAAAGAAAATATCTTAATACAACCTTATTGTGAAGGCAGAAAAGAAAGGGATATACTTGTCAACTCCAAGTGTTACATCAAAGTGATAAACAATTTAAAAATATATTCCTACCAGATGTGTGCAATTTCAGCAGGATGGGGCAACAGCCCACACAGCCAGGTCATCAATAAACATTCTTTGCCCTCTCTGGTGACCGCCTCATTTCAAGGCTTGCTGACACTCCTTGCCCCCTCAATCCTCTGATTTATCCAGGAGTGATTATTTCTTGTGGGGAAACCTCAAGGCATGTGTGTATAAGCATAAGCCCCATCCATTGGACAATTTGAAGGAAGCTATTTATGTGCAAATTACCCAAAACAACACAGCAATGCTGGAAAGAGTGAAGGTGAACTTCCAAGGATGCCTTCAGAAAGGCATCAATGAAAATGAACATCACCTGATGCTAATTCAATACGAGCACACTGATGTCAACAAAATCTTTTTGAAGCTAAAATTGATGTGAATGCGATGTGTGCGTATATATATCACAAGAGCCTACCTTCATCCTTGAACCATACTGCCTTCAAGATAACAAAATGCACAGAACAAAAATGACCCCAGAGAATTCTTTTATGAAACCGTTTCTCAGTTTGATTAGTTCTTACCTGATCAATTCCAAATACCATAAATAGGAGGCATTTAATAATCCATTTTGACAGCCTCTAAGGTTACCTTGTGGTACAGTGACCTTTGAATTATGACCCTGTGTTGTTTATCAAATGTCTCCTTGCAGGAAAGCAGTTTTATTAGCTATTGCTTTATAAATCTCTTTGAAAATATTTAAATGGCAACCATAAAAACTTTGGAAAATGAATGTTGCTTGCTTAAAAGCCTTTTACTGCTTGTCTTGACTTTTAATATAAAATTCTGTTTATAAAAATTCATTTTTTATGTATTCTTGGCTGACCATGATGAGAAAAACATTTTCAGTCTAATGCAGTAGTATCTGTTGATATTTTTTCACTTAGAAATGAACCTTTTACTCAAGTTTTTTTCTGTTACCAATGAACCAATTGGGATTCATTTTGTGACATTCTTCGAGATGACCCTTGGATTGTAATTCTTAACCCTCCTACTGAGAATTGTAATACAGATGATTTCTTAGGTTAAAGCTTGCATTGATTCTTTTGTTCCTTCTCAGAAATAACAGCTAAAAATCACAATCTCCTCCTTGGGTTACAGCAGCCTGTTTAGCTACTATAAATCACAGTAATTACTTCATCCAGGTGTTCTCGCATGATAGCTTTGACAACAGACACCTATGTGTTTGCTCATAATAATTGTAAACGTATCCTCAAAGTTTTTGTTTACTGATAGAATGAGGTATGGTATAGCCTCTACCAAATTTGGTTCTTGTGACTGTTGGCTGCTCTGTAATAGTATTAAATAAGAGTACCTCTTCTCTTCACTCAATTTGAGGTGTTAACACCTGTTGATAAAGATGGTTTGGCTCCTAAATTCTCTCCAAATTCTACTCGACTCATTCGAAGTATCTTTGACCAAGTTTCCACTAAGAACTGAGTCTCTTTTGAGTGATATGCATGTAACTCCATCCATGGTCTGCTATCATCTCTAAACTAGATCCCCCCCAAAGCATGTGGATCTGATAGTATCTTTGCAATAGTCCTTAAGAAATGTGCTGCTGAACTGCCTCCTGTTATCTTTAAACTATACAATTGCTCAATCTTGCTTTCCTCCTTGTTGGAAATCCTCTTCTGCAGTTTCATTCTTTAAGAACTCAGGTGAACTGTCTGATCCTTCTAGCAGATTATTAGCCTTCTACCTATTTTTTGCAAAGTACTAGAGGCTCTAATCAACTAAATGGGTTAAGCATCACACCTTGCAAGATCTTTCAGATAAGCAATATGGCTTTCTCTGCTCCATCAACTGCTGATGAATTAACAATTATTGCTGAAAAGTCTATCAAGCTTTAGATAAGAATGGTGAAGTTCAGGTTGTTGCTTTTGGTATCACAAAGGCATTTGAAAGGGTTTGGCATACTTGTCTATTTCACAAGTTGAAAGGGTATTTCTGGGCGAGATTTTGAATGGATTCAGGTTTTCTTATCAAATTGTGAAATGAAAGTGGTCTTGAACAGCCACTCTAGATCTTAGCATTAATACAAGCATCCCCCAGTGCTCTATCCTTGGACCTACATTGTTTCTTATTTTCCTAACAACCTTCCTGATGGTGTCAGTTCTCAACTCAGTATCTATGTTGATAACTATTTACTCCTGTAAGTTCGATAAGGTCAAATTGACACCTGATCTCAAAAACTGTGTGCACTTGTTAATTTTAACATCTCCAAAACAAATTATCCGAGAGAACCCGTTATGTCTTCCATCATCATAGCTAATGCTAACCGCTAAAAGAATAACCCATTATGCTTTCTCAGGCTATGATCTCAGCTGACTTGAAGAGGAAAGATTATACGGAATCAATTTCTTTGTCTGCTACAAGGAAAAATGGTTCACTGTGGCATGCTACACAAGTTTTCTCACCCAAATCTTTCCGCTAAAAGAAATTATGTCTAAATCTCATCTATAGCCTGTATATTTTTAATCATTTTATCCAAAGCCACTAAGATGCATTATTAAGGAGAGAAAACAATAAAAAGGACAGTAATTAAGAAATTGTACATTTGAGTAGTTTCCCTGAGTATGAATACATGTTATTTTTGTTCCCCTCATAAGCTTTGCTAAGCAAAAGGTAGATATCTGCCTATCTGCAATATACAATGTTAATGATAAAATGTCTCCATTTACAAATTTAGAACTTTTTGCCTTCCTACACTCTAATTGTAACATCTGGCAACATTTCCAAGAAGTATACTATTTCCCCCCCTCCACAAGCAGTTCTTTGTGCTCCACAGCCAAAAGAAGCAGATTCCAGAGTTTTACCCCAAAACGGAAATGTTTTATCTTCATTTGGCTTTTAATCAATCACCACAATATCTGTTACATTGTCTGTTTAGCTCTGAATATAAATGTTTCCTTGCCCAATGAAAAGCATAGTCAGATACATTACATCTGTAAGGTCTACTAGCAATCTCTGGCAGTAAAGAACTTGTTCCAGCAGGACCAAAACTTCTATTCTTCATGACTTTCTACTCCTTTTATAGAAGCAATGAAAAGGTCACCTGTTTGACCAATGACTAAATTTACTTCATCTGGTGCTTCCGTTTTCAAAGTTATCCATTTTTGGCTGAAGGCTATATCTACAAATTTATTCTGAATTGCTAAAACTTACCAGTAGAAGTGACACAAGAATACCCACAATGTCTTTTACTGTGGCTATAACAAGTGTCATTTTCTTACAATAAGTTAGATTTTATGGGTCTTTGTGTTAACACCAGTTCAGGTAATATTGTGGTTTCTTAATTTTAATACAAGGCAGTTGAATTCAATTAAAACAGACATATACTGACATATTGACAGGCTTGATATTTCTCCAGAGATTCATAATCTATAAATGTAGACTGGTATGTGCTTTCTTTAAATAGTGTCTAATTTTTTAAATTCATCTCCAACACAGTCTCTCTAAATTTTACCTTCCCAACTTTTTCTTTCAACATTTCTAACTGATTTTAAGAACTTTTAAATCAAAACAAAAATATTCCATTTAGATGAAGTAATTTTCTTTGGAAACAACATTATATCATTAAAACAACATGGGGGGGGAGAAGTTTCCTTAACCAAGGGAAAAAGTAAAATAAGGAAACTTTCTGCTATAAAAAAAAAAAAAATGTACAAATCTTATTTATAGCATGTATATTTTTTAATCATTTCATCCTAAGCAAGGCAAAGCCTTATTAAGGAGAGAAAACAATAAAAACAGTAATTATGAAGATGGAAAATAACATTTACATTTTTTTTTTTGGAAGATCAAATTTAATAGGAAAGTAAGAAACCAAAATACCAAAGAGGAAGATTCATCAGCATCAAAACAATTACCATGAAAATATTTATAGAAAAGGCACAGGGAAGCTACATTAAGGCACTAGGAAAGTGTCTGAAACTGAAATGTCAAGTCAGAACGAATAACATTGCAGATTATTTTTATCAAGAATCTCTAAATACATAGCAGAAGTACCAGACCAAATGTGGCAGCAATATTCAATGAATGAACAAATGGTTGACTTATAAATGTGTAAGACAGATTCTAGCAAGAAAGATTATCTAGTATGAAAGTGAACAAACATTCCTAGCAGCAGACTTAGCAATTGATTCAATATAATCTTTCCACTTCATGTGAGCAGAAAACTTTAGGCCAAGAAGGTGCAATGAGTCACTCTCCTGAAAGTTAGCATGTCATGATGATGGAATGCAAAAAAGGTTCTCAAAAACAATGAAAAGAGAGCAGTTTCATATTTGAGATTAAAATTAACAAACCATTTCTTGCCCCAGTTAACAGAGTGTAGGCAATTTTTGAGATCCACTGCCAATTGCACCTTACTGAACTGATCAAACTTACCATTAAGACGAAATTAAATAGATGTCATCAGCATAAATACCAAGTTTTGAAGTGATGACACTGGGAAGGCTGTTCACGGAAATTAAGAATGACGTAGGTTCAAGGATAGAGCCATGAGAGAGACCTACATTAATGCAAAATGATCTTGAAGAGTGGCTGTTCAAGACAACTTTTGTTTCACAATTTGATAAGACTCAATCAGATCAAAAATTCATCAAGAAATATAACATTTCAACTTGCAAAGAAGACCCATATGACAAATCCTGCACCAAAGCAACAGCCCAAGCTCTACCATTCTTATGTAAAATTTGATAGACTTTCAACAATAACCATTAACACATCAGCAGTTGACCTAGAGAAAAGAAAACCATATTGCTTATTTGAAGGAAAATTCTGCAAGGTTAGATGCTTAAATTCTGAGTGGATTCAAGCCTATAGTACGTTGCCAAAAAGGAGGTAGAAGGCTAATAGTCCAGTAGTTAGAAGGATCAGATGGTTAACCAGAGTTCTTAAAATTGGAACAAGCAGGAAAGCAAGCAGCAGCAAAGCATCTGTTGTAGAGTTTAGATAGAACAGAAGCCAGTTCATCAAGTTGATATATATATATGATAACAAACTATAGACAGAGTTATATGCATGTCACTCAATAGAGACTCAGTTCTAAGCAAAATGTCAAGCAAAAAGATACTCCAAATGAGTCAAAATTAAAATTGAAAGATAATTTATAAGTAAAACATTTTGCTGTATCAATAGAAGGAATTAACATAGGTACCTTCATGAGATTGCTAAAAGAGTATAGCATGATGAAAAAGATGCCAAACTTGACAAAAACAAAACTTTATCATCTAAATATTTATGTTATTATTAAGAGTAAAGATCAAAGTATTTTGGGGGTATTTTTTTTACATTTTTTAATCATTTCTAGCATGTCCAAAATTTTTGTTAAAAATCTTTTTTTTTTTTTAGTCAGCAAAATTGACAGAATCAATATCATGACAGCCATTTTTTTCTAATTTAAAAAAAAAAAAAAAAAAAAAAAAAAAAATCACAGTTCGAAATTCTTTTAAAAATCAATTATAATTTTTTCAAAACTTATTTTAAGAAAATCAGAAATTGTAATGTTTATTTAAAATATTTTGAACCAAGCTTAACTTTGTTTCTGCACTGAAAGGACGTAGTTTGAAAATAAAACAAAGCAGGTCATAACCTTTCGCATCACTTGACAAGGTGACGAAAGATATTCATGACATTTTGACAGCTTACGTGAGGATAATTCCTTCTACAGAAGGAGAGATGGGAAGTTATTTAGATTTAAGTGAACAAATTTTTTACCTCGTTATTTTTAAGGAAAACTTTCAGCGTTCTAATTTTTTAATTTTTTTTGTACTTAGCTTTCACCTTTATGATGCTTTATGGAAAATATATTATAAAGAAATTAAAATAAGACTGTTGATAGTGAGATTAAATTTCATAAGAAAGGTATCTAATTAATTTATAGGTACCTTTTCTTATGAAATTTTATCAGAAATGTACATAAAATACAAAATTTAAATTTCTTATGATACTTATACTTGTAGGTACCCTTCTCAGTTGAAATTGAAAAATCAAATTAACTTCTCACGTGTTTTGCAAAAATAAATCTATATCTCAAAAGGACATTTATGAAACTGAATGCGGCTTTTAACTAATTTTATAAATATTTTAACTTAAATGTAAAAATCTATTATAATTAAAGAAATAAATAATTGTATTAAAAATTCAATATTTAAGTTAAATACTAGACAGAAACTCAATCCACGTGATGTTTTTTTTATTGCACGTATGATACTTCCGGTCTTCCGTAGATTTGATTTACAGTTATTATTGACACAAATATTTTTTTTATATACTGTTGTTCATTAGTTTGTAAAAAGCTTTGGAAATTATAATCTGTAAATATATATCTACTTAATAACAACATTCGTTAAATTTTACAAATTTTTCCCTAATCTTAGAATTAAACATTTAACGTAAAAATAATAAATATTTCAGGAATAACAAATAATTGTTTTAAAAATTCATTTTTCATCGAAATATCTTTTTGCTTTCAGACAATATTGTCCATGTTCATTGAAATAAATAAAAGCAATTAAAAGCTTTTGAAATTAAATAATATTTTTCTTTTGAAACTTTTTGAACTTATGTTAAAATTCAGAGACGATTTTCAGGTAGAGGTGGTCCAACTAAAAAAAAAAAAAAAAAAAAAGAAGATTTGGTTTCCTCAAAAGTAATATAATCACTAATCTTCCCAAAATTGAAATTATAGAGCTTTTGTACAATTAGTTAGGAGGGGGTAATACATATGAAAAAAAAATATTTCTGCCATGACTTTAAAAAAAAAAAAAAAAAAAAAAAAAAACATTTATAATAAGTTCCATCATTTGTGAATAGTTTCTGAAAGTTCCATCATTTGTGAATAGTTTCTGAAGGTTCCATCATTTGTGAATAGTTTCTGAAGGTTCCATCATTTGTGAATAGTTTCTGAAAGTTTCATCATTTGTGAATAGTTTCTGAAAGTTTCATTAAAATCCGACAATTATTTTTATTTTTGCAAGATTTTCAAAATTAATGTGTGTCATACAGAAAAAAAAACAAAAAAACGTTAAATTTTGTTATTTTACTAGTTCCGGTGATGCAATGAGAAACAAGTTTTTTTTAATCAAAATTTAGAATGTTCTAAGAAGGAAAAATTTTTAAATATAAAAAATATTTTGATCTTTCCTCTCAATAATAACATAAGCATTTAGACACTAAAATTTTGTTTTCGTCAAGTTTGGTGTCTTTTTCATCATGCTATGCTCTGGTTTTAGCAATCTCATGAAGGTACCTAAATTAACATCTCAAATTGAGTGACAAGAGGAAGGATAGAATACTTACTCTTATTTAACACACTATTATATATCTGTAACACATTAAATGTGGCTATGAAAGCATGAAATATATCAAAATTTGGGCAGGCATGCGTTTCCTTGGTAACATTTCCTTTGCAAACTATACATTCCAGACCCACTTGGTAGAAAAAAAAAAAATAAATAAATAAGTATTTTTCTGTTTCAATGCCAAAGGCAGAGCATCAAACATGTCTTTTGGTCAAGAGCCATAACTTAACTTTTAGCAATAGTGTTAAAATAATTTGTCAAGTATGGAACAACATTGCTTTCAATACTGTGTAGCATCACACTTTTTGGGACAGGCATATATGAAACCTGGCATTTATAAGAACTCCCATCAAAGAAACAATGACATTATCAATTTATTCACAATAGTATGTGTCTATTGAGAGTATATCAGTAAGTCTGCTACCTTATTATGAAAAGCATTTATTTTACAAATATTTTTCAACAATAGCAAATATTCATTACATAAATTGAACATTTTGGGTCAAATTTCTACTAATAATATATCAAACTGAAGACTTATTGATGTAGTCATACTTCAGGAAATATGATTTAAATTTGAGTGATTTAAATTTGAGTAATTTAAAGAAAAAAAAAAAGGACAATACTTGATAAGAGTAAAGTTGATGGGGAGCAGATATTTCCATAAAATAAAAAAAAAAAAGTGTCCAAATTGTGAATTCAAACCAAAGAAATAAACATTTACAAAATATATAGCCAAAGCGCTTTGAATTTATTTTTAAATATTTTTATAACCAACTTAAATTCTGTTCTTGGTAGCTTTTTTTCCCTTTGCAATACTTCAAATTTTAAAATAAAACTAATTATAAAATATAAATATTATAAAGTAAATATTTTTTATGTTAGGCAAAATACTTTTCAGTTACATTTTAATAACAAAGCTAATTACTGTTTACAAAAAATGCAAAGTAATTCATACATTTTTAAAATACAATAAACACTCATTTATGGTGTTCATTTTTTTCCATTTAGAAGGCTAACAAAAGTTGTAACAAAATAGACTACTTCAACTCTTACATTTTGTAATGTGTAACAATATTCCCATTCAATCAATTTGGTACGAATCTAATTGTTATTAAATGGCAATTCCTCCAACTTTCCCCAGAAGAATCATTAACAGATCTGTGGATGAGTAAAAATGTTGCACACACTGTACATCAAGGTAAATAACAGGAAGGCTAAAATGAAGTCAATCGCAATGCAATATAAAGCAGCCATCTTAATTGTCTGCCATTAAATCCAACAAGATAACCATATGCATTTTCAAAAAATTTTCTGCAAAATTCCTGATTTCAACAAATATATTTCAAGTTTGTATTTTATTAGATAACTGCAGAAATAAACAAGACTACAAGTTCCTTTCACTATAGAGAAAGAGAGGGCCAGACAAGGAGTGACATGTAGACCTCCACACCAAAGCATCATCTAATCCTTTATAGCTTCTTGCTTCAAATACAGAGGTTAGTAAGTGCAGAACATAAATCTAATTACAGGAACATTATGCTATTGTCAGAATATGAGAGTACCAAAAACTGACAAGTACTTTTGAACTTATTACTCCTGTAGTGGGAGTATTAAGTTACTTATTTTGACAAAATATTTTAAGCTTAAATAGTAAGTGATATTTAATACGTATTCAGTTTCTTCTCAAGCTTTGTGATATTTTTATGATCAACTATAACAAAAATTCAAAATTTAACAAATAACTATAATATAATTTTTATCTAACCTCAAATTGTAAAAAGTGCTTTCAACCTTTCAAAATTTACTGCTATGAAGAGTATAAAAAGAATCACCAATGCAACATTAGAGAATTTTTTTAACACTTCACAAGCAAGGAAATAAAGTCACTAAAATGCAAGTGATAATCAAAAGTGAAAAATGAGAAAAAGAAAATAACTGACATTTCAGTAGCTACAATGAACAATTCTCCATTAACATAAAGGTCACTAGTTGATAGATTTTAGCAAGAAAGCTATTTTGAGAATTAATACTGAAAAAAATCTCAACTTGATCACTAACACTGTGTATAACAAGGTTTACACTACTATATCACCACCTTAGAGCTGTCAAATGTTATCATTTAAAAAGATATTTGAAAGTCTTGGTAAGTGTTCTTTTTAATCTGACCATTAAATCATGATCTAAGATTGTTACTAGGAACTCTGCTGGATCCTTCATAGCATTTCTCTAGGCAGTTATGATACTTTGACATCCTGTCTTCTCCAGTTAACATTCAACAGACCAAATTTTGTTCAGGTAATTGCTGAAATGTGTTGACAACCTTTCAGCCAGCCCATTCTACAGTTGCCTTCAGGTGTAGAATGGATCGGCCAAATTAATGCAAAGACAGAGTTTAATTACTCAAGTGAAGCTTAGAATGTAATAACTTCACTACAACATTCAGCAGAACTACTGCTGGTACTGAGTAACCTATAGGGTGAAGAGGATTCAAGCCTTTTCCAAGAGCATCAACATGAAGTGAACACAAAACGATATCAATTATGTAAACAGATTTCATTTTCTATGGTATCAACTGTTTGTTCCACCTCCACATTAAAACTGAATATAAACACTTTATCACACAAAGGATGCGAAAGTAACTATGAAATTATGTTACTCTGACTTATTGAGAATTTGGTCAATAACAATTAACTATGTCCACTTCTTTGACATGCAAGTGCATAAGTTTACAGCATAATTTTGGAAAAAAAAAAAGTTATTCCCTACAATATTGTTATTTTAACAATCACCCTTATACATTTCAAACAAATATAATTTTAAAGATAAAAAGTTAAATCCTAGTAGATATCCATTTAATTTTCTAAAATCAGGTTTACTGTGTAAATATTGGTATTTGGGGAAGAACAAAAATCTTATGCTTTTTCTATTAACAGACTTTTAAAAAAAAAATAAAAATAAAAAATGGATTTTTGCTAAAAAATTATGTGCAAAATATTCTATAGTATTTGAAAATGTGATAAACAGTAAAAATTTGAAAATAAAATGTATATTCATTATTTTTTGTTTTTTTTTGTTAATACCAAAGTGAATATTACAATTTGTCACATTTTTTTTAAATAACCAATTCTTATCTTTTCCTCGCTACGTGTTATGTTCTTTATTTGCTATAAAGATGTCAAAACAATTATGACCATAAAAAAAAAAAAAAAAAAAAAAAAAAAAAATCAAAATTGTAAATAACTGCTCACCTTAAAATATGATCATAGTATTTAATACAGCGAGAAAAAAAAATATTCATACATAGAGATACTAAGCAAAAAATATCTCAATCTAGTACCTTTATTTACAAAGGTTTTGACATTTATACCGAAACAGGAGTCAGCAAAGTGACATTAGGAGGAAACTGAACAATATTCTTTATATTATTTGTTTCAATGTTTAAATTCTATATTACTATGGAAAAAAATGATCTTGCTATGGATCAATGGTTAGCAAATTAGTCTTGGAGTCATATAGCTATGTTCAATTCTCACTACTGTAGCTTCTTGGCAAACTAAATCATAGTGGAAAGTGCTTAAAGCATTTTGTTTATTCAGAATATTGACATGTAAGAACAATGGCCAGGCAAATGACTGGATGATAAAAAAACAGCAGGTAAAAACAATTTACAAACTACTTTAATACTTTTAAAAAGAGGAAAGAAGAAATAAAAAAATTGAAATTGAGCAATAAAGTCATTTAACAAAAAGTTTTAAATTTTCATGTTTAAAAAGCATTATTTAGAATTAATATTAATGGTAATATTTTCTTTCAAGTGAAAGAAAAAAAAATTTAAATTTTTCATATATACAAAATATCAGTAAGGTGCAAGTGAAAACTTTGAGAAAAAAATTGTTAAGCATGAATATTAATTCCAAAACTTGGTTAAAAAAAAAAAAAATTATTTTCTTATTTCAACATAATATCTTCACTCATCTACAAAAGTGAACAATGAAAAAAAGAGTCAACTTTACATGTAAGCAAAATGATATTTCTTGCCCTGCAATCCTTGCAGGAAGGAGGAGGAGGAAATGTACCCAATGCAATCAAATAGTCATTTTTCTGCTCTTTAAAAAAAAAAATTTGGAATATGAAGGTAATTTAATCTCATGAAAAGTATTTAAGACAAAAGTATATGGCTAGCTAATTAATCTTTAAGTGTTTTAATCTTTAATTAAAATCATATGATTAAAACAATCAAATTTGTTAAGTAACTGAATTTAGTATGTAAGAGGCAAAAAAGAAAAAAAAAAGGTACAGTTTAAATTTTAGTTTATATGGCCTAATCTTAACATAAGTGAACCTTTCAAGAGTAGAATCTATTTGGACAGAAAGAAAAAAAAAATAGCAAACTTAACCTTTATGAATCTATCACCTTTGCATTATATTGAATAAACTAGAGGGAAAACTTTCAACAAACTTCCTTCAGCTTGTTATCTGACTGTCAATGTCCAAGAACCTTTTGTACAGAGTAGCAACATTTTCAAGCAAAATCAAATTTCATGAATAGTTTGAGCAACCAATCTTTATTTCACAATTGTCCTTCATTTGAACCCAGTTGTTCTACCTCATTAACAAAAGTTTCTTTCCTGCAACATGGCAAAAAAAGAGTTTGCCATGTATAACACACTCACAGAAAGTTACAACACAAACTTCTTCAAGACATGACATTCACACACTGGAACAGTTCAGAGGATATGTTCAACAGATTTCTCAAACCAGCCATAATAAGTTCCCTCATAAGCAAAAAAGAAAATCCAACAGAATGAAAAACACATTATCAAAAACAGATGTATCTAATGCAGAAGAGGTGATGAGCCTTCTCAAAATCACAAAAATACATTTTAAGTTTAGAAAAAAAAAAATCATTACTGATCCTATTGAAGGATAGGATAGTGTGGGAAATTAAGTTTTATGAAATAGATTCAAATCTAATGAGAATTGAAGGAATACATAAAAACAAAACTCAAGAAAAGATAGAAAGATCATGTGAAGAATTCCCTTCTCCAAAGCTCAACACTTGATCCAAAATTAGATGTCAAATACCAATATTCTTCAGGGTTTTTTTTTTTTTTTAATTTTTTTTTTACTTGCATTATTACAGAGAGCAGATAATTGTTTCTTGGAGGGAAGGAGTAAGAGTGTGTGACTTTTCTCTCTGCTGAAACCATGACACACAAGGGCATCTGGGAGGGAAAATTCTCAGATGATCACCAAGAGTTCATCATCTTAGTCATAACCCTCCACCCTATATTTCTGTGGTTTCTGATCTTAAATTAAAATTTAAAGCCAATCCATTTGTGTCAGGACTCCATGCCCATAAGGTTCAAATGCCTTCAAAATTTTTTATATATATATATATATATATATATATATATATATATTTTATAAAAATTTATAATATATATAACATAAAATTTATAAAAAATACATAAGTTATTTTGTTTCAAAACACTCTAGAGTGTGTTGAAACAAAATGGCTATTTTTGTAGTGATTTTATAACATACTTATGTTATAAATTTTTTTAAAAAATAATTATATCTGCTCTACTTTGTATTGAGCACTCTTTTAAGAATAGTAATTGTTGGTTATTGGAATTCATTCCGTGTATACCAATTATATACTTTTTATATATATATATATATATATATATATATATATATATATATGTGTGTGTGTGAACATAGAAGTCAACACTTAGAGGCGACAGTGTTTCATGCTATATGAAATTGTCAGGCCATATATATATATATATATATATATATATATATATATATATATATATATATGTGTGTGTGTATATATGATAAACCCAGTGAGCCAAATTAGGACGAATTTCCCCGTTTGTACTGTCATTCCACCTTTATTGTTTGTGTTTTAATATCCCTTCCCCCTTTAGTCGTTTCAATAAATTTGATTATTGGCAAATCGAAAAATTCAAAAGGTTTTTTGAAACTAGTATAGTTACATATTATATATATATATATATATATATATATATATATATATATATATAGGATGGTTAACCACTTAGGAAATTTGATAAATTCTAATTTTCAGTTTGATCAAAGTTGAAATATTAGATATGTGAAAAATTCAGAGACCCACCCTTTTTTCTTTTTGTAAACTACAGGTCAAGTTGAAAATAAATATTCAGTGTTAATTTGTCCTGTATTGGGTGGTGGGAGTAGAAAAACAAGGTACACATGCAACATCACATGCTGTTTCTTTTCAAGTTGGACAAGACAAGAAAAAACAAAAAAATTTGAAAACAGTACATGTTACTGGTTTACAGAGTTCAAGAAAAATTAATTCAATGTGGAAGGATACACCACACAGTCGTAAACCACAAGAAGTTTTAGTGATGACTTGCAAGTTCCTTTGGATGATGAACCCTACTCAATCAAAATTGGAATTGGCTTAAAAATAAAAAAAAGATCAATTAGACCATGTTAATTACTGAACAGTTGTAAGATATTTGCAAAAACTAGTGAAATATATTTTCAAAAAGTGGGAAAGTGAAAAGAATTATCAGAGCAAAAGGTGGGACAGTGATTCACCACTTAAATTTCACTTCTTGCCAAATATGAAAAGATATTTTGAAAGACTGTCAATCAATATGAAATTTGGATTTACAATGAAAATCTAGTGTCAAACATTGTATCCAGTACAACCTGCAGTATCAACAGCAAGACAAAAACAAATACTTGATAAAATAAAAAAGCATACTGTATTACAAGTTGAAATATAATGTGACTGTTACTGCAGAGCATTATAACCTACAAACTGGAAAAAAGGCATTTAAAAGGATAGGAAAGCCAATAAATTTCACTACTTCATGAAATTCTTCCACAGACACCAAATTATAATTTGTTTCAATCAAGGCAGTATTTGCTAACTGGTCAAAAATTTAAAACTATCTTCAATATTCAAAATTTCATTAACAATTTCTCTAAACTTACAAGGTCATAGAAAGACGAGGAAAAAAATTGATATGTAGTTATTGACTAACAAGAAAAACGTCTATAAACTTTAACAAATATGTAATAAATCCAAACTAATTCCCCAATTCTTTGAGCAACACTTCCAGAAATAGATAGACTTTCCTTAGCATGAAATAACAGTAATTGGCCTGAACAGGGAGCTTTAATATTCCTGTAGCTACAAAGCATTTACCAAATTTTATCAGCCCAAAAAGAAAGCAAGATATTTTTCATGTCTACATGTGACATTTTCCATCAAATGACAATTATTACAGATATATCTCAAGTGGTACAAGTAAGAACAGAAGGCTGAGAAATTTAAGGTTTTATATCTAACTACTACATATTCAAGGTTTATAAACTACAAATCCAAAACAAAGACATCTTTTCTAAATGAAGAAATTTCCAAATTATCAAATAGGATGACTTGAATGATTTCCAGCAAATCTTAATTTGCTGCTTTACAAGCAATCTGTCAATTTTATTTGGAGAACGTCCATAAAAAAAATTTTCTTTCAATATTTATTTATTACTTTGGAAAACATTAACTTAAAAATTTATCATCAGCTATATATTTCTAACTGTATCAGTTTCAAATTAGGATGAATAATATAAAATAAGTATGCTAAATCTTAAAGTTTTTTCAGTAATAAAATATTATGCAACATGTAATACTCAACAATAATTAAAAATATCGTCATGAAGATAAAATTGTAAAATATGAAATGAAATTATATTTTTCGGATACTTGACAAAAATACTCCTGAAGAAGATTCACATCTGAAAGCTGCAGCTACAAAAATGTCTTACTCTTAAAGTCTATGTGTTATTCACTTTTCAGGTTGTAAGTACAGTCAACTAAAAAGGAGTAGCAATTAGGATCGATTTAGTTCCTTTTGTGCAGCTGGCAAAAGGCTACGGAAATAGCTAATTTGAAAAAGAGAGCTGCAATTGTATTGCAATACAAAAAAAAGAAAAGCTTACTATCTGTAGTCACAGTGTAGTATTAAAAAAAAAGTTTGGCGAATATTTTCGAAGGAACCAGTTTTCTGCTTCCGAAATTAAAACTTAAATAAATTTATTCAGACAGACTAATGTGGATTTTTATTGAGTGAAAAAAAAAAAAAAAAAAAAAAAAAACACGAAAGATTTTAAATATAGGTAACTGTAATACTCGGATTTAAATTTGCAAGCTCTATAATTATTGTCTGCTTCATGAATGAAAATAGTAGTAAAACATTCATCAGAAACGTGGTTAGGATCTACCTGCTTAAAAGGTCAAGTAAGGCTGGTACTAGATTTCTGCAAGTTTTACAAAATCACGTGTTGTACTTATTGTACATGTATCTCCCTTTGAAACAATGTTATGAAAGGTATCATTTTTAAGTTCGGTATATCGTCAAACGGCTGACTCCTTCAAGAAATTTTAAAACGAAGCCTTCAAAATAGGTTTGGTAACATTCACATATTTCGTTTCGGCACCATTTGTGTACAGAAAATGTCTTGTACGTAACAAACCAAGAGATAAAGAGATTCTTAAAGCACGGAACTTTTTTTTCATTTTCTAAAGGAAAATGTGAGAAGCAAAAAAAAAAAAAAAAGGCGTGGTTAAAACATGTGTTACATTTACAATTTACGGCGTAATTTGAAAAAGATGCATTTTTGCAGTTAGTTGCCTGCTACTTGCAAGTAGGCTGTTTTGTGGATATTTATTTAGTTTCCTCCTTAATGCTTTTTTAAAAAAAAAAAAAAAAAAAAAAAAATCACTAAGGCATTTTATTTTTAGTCCTCCATCCGAAAAAGGAAAAAAATATTCCAATTCCAAAATATAATGCGACGTCAAGCAATCTAAGGGAGATAATTAAGTTTCTTGATATGTATAAAAAAAATCAGTTATTTCGGACGCTAAACTCCACGATTCACGCGTTTTTTGCTTTTTGTTTGTTTTGTTTTTTAAGCGATGAATTTCAAGAGATTAAAACTGTGTCCACGTAAATAAAAAGCTCTTCAAAAAGGAATCTTACAAGAAAACAATCTGGTTTGCAATTACATTTTTAATGCAATAAATGGAAAGTTTAACACAGAAACACATTGTCCCCTATAGATGTCAGCGTGTCGGTGAAAACCGCATCTATTTTCGCTGAACTTTTAACAGGCTTAATTTAATAATAAATACCAAAGTGCGCACAATTAATGGACGTCAGTTGTGAGAGTCACATGTTAACTAAAAGAGAACGAAACACTTAAATTGTTCATTTTCTGTTTTTTTTTTTTTTCCTTCAAATCAATCACCCAATTAAATGTATCGAGCAAAAAAAGAAAATGCTATACGGTCGTATGCTCGAATATAGAACGATAAACGAACAAAGCTACCTTTCTTTCAATGTATTCGCAAAGGAAAATTTTGGACATGGTAAAACTAAAACAGAATTGATCTGGACGAAGAAAAATGTAAAGTCCACATCGTTTTCTCAGTGAGCCTCTGCTGCTACTTTTCTTATGAAAGCAGTTTTGATTGGGTTGTTAGGGAAACCATTCATCACACCTCACCACCAACAGAATAAGACAAAAAAATATTACACCTTCCTTATTTTAATTTAATCTAAGGTTTACTTCAGCAGAAATAAAATAGAATAATAATGTTGAAAACACTTTTTCTTTCTCTTTCACTTAATTCAAACAATTCCATTTGGTCCAACTAAGAAGAGTTTGCTGGTAGGTGGCATGAAAAACGATTTGGTCGTTAACACTAACAGTTAATACAATTTCCTTTTTTTTTTTTTTTTTTTTTGAGCACCAGTAATTTTTTTTTCTATGGAAAAAAAATCATTACCCATCATACACTTTGCTTGAACAGTTTGGTTTGTATTTGTCACCAGTATAAAATTAAGTAACTAAAGATCTCTGCATTAGAATAATAAATTTCGTTTTTCAGTCGAAAATTTTAAATTCCTATGTAAGATTTTTTTTTTTAAGTGTGGCGAAAATTGGAAATTTATTTCCGAGTAATTAAATGTTTAAAATACAAGAACTTTACATTTCTTCATTATTTAAAAATTAGGCTAAAATATAAATACTTTGAAAATTGTTAGCAACATTCAAAACGAAAAACGTCTTGCTTCGAAAAATAAATAATTGTTAACAATTAATTATTCGAATTATTTTCTGGTATTATTACTGTTGGACCAATGTTTATTCAAATTTCAAACAGAAAGAATATAACAATAAAAACATATCTCAAAAATTCCAATCACGCCACAGAAAAATGAATTCTGGTATTTTTGGTCAATCTAGCAAAAAAGTCTTTTTCTTAAAAAAAAAAAATTAAAATTAAATTAGGGAGTCTGTCTATATTTCTAATGTAAATAATGTAAATTAAATTTTATTTCTAATCGGAAGTTAATTCTGCAATCAAGGATTTTTTTTTTTATATATTAATTTTTCATTGTATGATCTGGCAAATGTCTTACATTTTGTAATTTAATTATTTCTTTCATCTTAATTCTCATTTTTGGCGGCATACAGGAAAAATGCACATACACAGAATTTCATAGTTGGAAAACAATAATCAAAAGAATTAAGCTAAAAAAGCAGAATTTCAAAAAAGCAAGATGTTTTAACTGCTTAATGCGAATTTAAATTTTAAAACAAAACATTCTCTTGTTTTTGTCGATTTTCTTATTCTTAAATACGCCGTCTAAGCAATATGAGATGCGGTAAAAATTGTTTTATTAGCAACAATTTTTACTTTACACTACAAATGTGAAATGCAACTTTAATGGTTAAAAAATAAAGAAAATGAGTTAAAAAAAAAAAAAAAAAAAGATGCCATTTTTTTTCTCATATTAGGACAAAAAAACCTATTTAAAATTTAACTGTTAAAACAAATAAGTTTTTAAAGGTCATAAGTGATCATTAGTAACTTAGTGATTAGTTTGTCACATTTCTTCATAAACAAAAAAAACTTTAATTTGATCACCGAATCTAAAAGTAATTAAAAAATTAAAAATAATGAACTTTTAAGAGATTGTGTAGTATTCATATTTATTTATTGCAATAATTTCTCAGTATGGTTAGGAAGAAATTGTACTAATAATCTGACGAATGATATTGTATTTCGCAATATGAAACATTGCGCTAGGGGAAAAATGTTACTTGAAAATAAAAAAAGTTATGTGATCATTGCAGCGTAAAAAATGTCACACCGAGTATTTTCAATTAATTTAAATTCAACAACCTTATGATTATTAATATGTTTAAAATTTTGAGAGAGAGGATGAGTTTCATTATCTTATTTGTGTCAAAGAACCGTTAATAAAACAAACAGTTAATAAATTAATAAAATTATTATACATTTTTTGCTTAAAAAAAAAAAAAAAAAAAAAGTTACGAGGTGATAAGTCAAACAAAAATAATAACCAAAATAAGATTAATTACTGTCAAAAATAATCTCGCCAATTAATTAAAATACAAGCAACTTTTCTCTTGTGACCTTTTTGTCAATAACACAGGGAAATAATTTCGATTTATTAGCAATTTTTTGACAAGGGTAAACAAACGAGAATTGAAGGGGGAAATTAGTTATAGATTCAATAATGATGTCCACAAAGTACACATTTTATTTTAATATTTTGTTTATAAATTATTTTTATTCTACCAATAAAAAGAAGTAAATACTTTTTAGCTGAACTTATATAACAATTTTACTTTTTTGTAGTTTATGCTTTTACACTCGTTAAGAACTTCTTGCCAGTATTTACCAAAATTAGAATTTTTTTTCTAAACAAGAAATAAATATTTAATTGCATCGCTTTTAGGAACATAGGCAAAAGGTGCGCCAGTCACGTGATCACTTTATCGTGTGCCATACTGAAGACAAGCAAGATGATCCTTCTTTAAACGTTTTTTAATGTAGTTCTATAATATTCAAAATAGGACTTCATTTATTTCACATTGTTTTTGAGAGGAAAGAGTTTGTTTTTCTTTTTGAAATAACATTTCAAAATTGCTTATGGTGGAAAAAAGTGAACCTATCTCGTTCTAGATTTAGATTTACAGAGAAAAGTGAAAACAAAAAAATATTTAATGAAGGTTATGATGCTTAGCTTACCAATTTAGGGGAAAAGAAAAATATATTTTTAAAATGCATGTAGGACATAATTATTCACCAGAATCAAAAACTTAATATAATGTCGTTTTAAATTCGTAGGTAAAAATTTAATCTACACTACACATCAATAATTCAATTGCTAGTATTAAAAAGTATAAAATATTTTACTTGAAGAAAAAAAAAAAACAGACTACAAAGTGACTATAGTGAATTATTTACATTCGTACTTCATTCAGGATTTTCTTTACAAGAGAGACAGTTTAATTCACTGAAATTATTTAAATAATAAAAAATATATATATCATAGAAAATAAACTAAACACTAAGTACTTTCATTTTCAAATATGGATCAAATTCATTCATTCAGTTAGACCATAGATTTGCGTAGAAATGCAAATACACATTTCCTAATAAAAAAAGTGAATGAAATATTCGTTAAATAATCTTATTTAATCCACTGTTAATCTTTTACAGGTCTACATCCATGCTGTGATTAAATATTTGTTTGATAGACGACCAATTTAATAAAGCATCCGTTTTTGTAAATAAAATATCAATAGAAAGAGGACATTAAAAGACGTAGTAAAACACATTTATGATGTGTGTACACATTTACACAATAACACTAAGTTAACATTTCATCGTATGATTGAGGAAAATGAATGATGAAATCACTGCAGTTACGAAATAAAAAGAGAAACGAATAAAAACTAAAAACGTCGAGAAGAGAAAATGGAAAGCAAAACGAGTAAAAAAAAAAACTGACATTAAAAAAGAAATCGAAGCCGGTAAACTGCATAAAAATGACTTTCTTCACCTACCTTCTTTTTAAAAAAAAATCGTAGATTAGAAAAAAAAAATCAATTAATCCACTCCTTCCTTTTCAGTTCTTCTCCTTTTAATTTTTTCAACGATATTATGTCCTTCTTGCTTAGTGAAATAGTAGCAGTAAAAACCTGAGGGTCAGTACTTATAAGTAGCGTATTTTACTACTACTATTCATAGTGTAATAGTAGTAAAAGAAAAGCACTACCACTAATACTGTTCTTTATTCTTACCAGTAGTAGTAGTAGATAAGAAAACTATAAAATAAAAATATTTAAAATGCTTCTTTTTTCTTCTTTCGTTTTCTTTATAAGTTAAACCACTAAATTAGTAACCAAAGCTGCCTTATAAGAGATCAATGGTCGCCTTTTCATTTAGCTAGATTGTTATTTAGAAAATAAGCTGTTTTTTTTTTTCATGACGGTTGCCCATCTGCTTCCCTTTTCAAGGAACGGGTAGAGTGAGGATTGGTGATGACGTCACTGCACGACACAATCAGCGTGGATATGGGTGCTAAGGAGAAAACCAAGAACGATAACTCTGATGGGAAATACGTTATTCATGGAGTGAGGGGAGAACATAATTAACCAATCAGTGTGAAAGGCTGATCCTCAACAGCCAATCAAAATATTTGCCGGCAATTAAGGTCAAGGCCATAAAAGCGGGATTTCTAACTGACCTTTTTATTCAATAAAATTAAAAAGCATGTATTTCTTTTTCTGTGTGTGCACATTAAAACTACTTGTCAGGCGTCAAATTTCAATGTACCCATATTTATATTTGTTGTCTAATGTTTCAGTATTAGTTTTTTTCTAAAATTTCAATGAATGGCTTTAAGATTTTTTAAGTAATTAAGAAAACTTTTCCGTGAAGGGCAAAGTTCAGAGTTATTGCTACAATATGTGCTCCTTATTTTTCGATTATAGTTCAATATTTATGCATAAATCCAGTTTTTAAAGTTTTATAAAGTTTAAACATTGTCTTAACAATTTTTTAATGATAAATATTTTAAACGAGTGTAACTCTAACTCTCTATCCCATCTAGTTGACTTAAAACTGCTAAAAAATAAGATGAATATTAATCTCATTTTAAAAATTACAGTATTTTATGTTTAAATGTTGTTTTTTTCCACAAAAGAATTAATATTGCTGGAAAAATAATTTTCTTTGCGAAAAATACAGTAACATTTTAATTTTTTAAAGTTTATCGTGCTGCAACCTAAAAATTCAACTCACAATAACGAGCAATCATGCCATGTGATACAATATTTCACATCGTACCCACCACAAAAATAATATCCGCTCGCACACATCACAACAGAATGCGACACAAGACCGAAGTTTGATGTGGGATTTCGGAAACGCCGTACAAAAATTGCGCATGCTCCCTTTTTAGGGATGCCTGAGGCGTTGGGTAATGATTCCAGCCCTCTCCCGAAGGATAAGTACTGCATGGGTCTTAGTCTTCAGCTAATTAATATTAATTTCAACTTCCCCGCCACAGTGCCAGATCGGAATTTATTTAAACAATTATTATGTAACTTTTTCGTTTGTGTTCGTAAAATTCGCTAATAATACCGTGCACATGCGCCGATCACTTTTTTTAAAAAAAGAAACACAAAATTTGACCAGTTAAATTATAAATTATTTTTGAAACTGAAAAAAAGAAAAGGTTTTCATAGCGAAGAAGAAAACTGAAATTTTAATTTTAAGGATATCGGAAGCAAACTTAATAACAATATGTTAACAAAAAGGGTCCAAAGAAAATAATTAAATTATATGGCCGAATTTTCACAATATTAGTTACATTTTTCTTGTTTATAATTTTTCGAGTTCTTCAAGATTAGCATCTGACACTAAAAACAGGTTCACGCATTTAAAAAAATATGGAATATTTTTTTCATATTTTTTAAGATTTTTACCATTTTTTTTTAAAAATTTTTTTACCTTCTTTAGGCCGCAACATTTGTCAGAATCGAAAAATATTGATTAGTCATCGATTTAGAAGGGGGTCCTCTTCACAATACTGGTGCAGTTTAAAATCGACCTGACATTTGAGTAAATCAAGAGTTTGAAATTGTCACGTTTGAAACAACAAAAGAAGAAATAGAAATTTGAGTTTTATTTTAATTAAAATATCCAAACCATAAGAATTATTTTACGAAATAGAATTTTTTTTTTTGTTACTTTTTTAACAAAGACTTGTCACTAAAGAAAGAACAATCACATATCATCAGATTCTTGCCAAAAGTACAAAACTTGGTTCTACTACAGAAGGACAAATTCTTCAACTATTTAAGAAGACTAAGTGTAGTTAATATTAGGGTAGAGGGGGGGTTTCAAATTTAAGTCTAAATAATTAGCATCCTAATGTTTAAAAAACATTTTTAAAAATTTTTAGATTCTGAAAATCAAAAAATAAATAGTTCGGGGATATCAATGACGTAAGTATAATTTCACACGCGACATTACCAAAGAAACTGTTTATTTGGGGATCGATTTTTTAAACTATGAACAGGACCCTATTTCTACATCGGTATCAATAATTTTCGATTCTGACAAGCATCGAAGCTTAAAGAAAGTCTCTAAAGAATGCTAATCTGCATAAAATTATTTTTTAAAATTCTCTATTTTTTACGAGTGGACCAGTTACTTAAGTTGTGTCGGATATATTTTTAAAATCTTGTTGGTGTTCACTCCGTCAAAAAGGTAAAAAAATCACCACCGAGTGCTCGCATTCACTGTTCAATTTGCCTAGTTAAGTCATTAGTACAACCATTGCTATTCTAATGCGTCAATAGTGCGTACACACAGTTTCCCCAGAAGCCCAATTAATCAAGGTGGCCAGGGGAGCGAACTAGGGAAAAGCAATTCACTTCCAACACACTAGAACGCCCTATCTAGAGTCTCTTGCGTTGTTAGATTGTTTCTCTTCTACAAACCCCACCCTAATCTCCTGATCACAGCACCAACAATTAAGGGTTGACCGTTTGCGTCTGATGCTTTTTCGCAGGAGAGGTATTTTACCCTCACCTTCATCACCGTCTGCCTCGACAAATGTCGGAGGCTAGTTGAATGTGCGTGGATTTGTTCTCATTCGTGGATGAGTCTTCGGCTTCACTCTCCACCGAAAGTTGATACCACCTCAATCGAAGGTCTCGAATGTTTCGCAGGATATTGTCGACTAAGATGGGCTGTAGACTGAAGATTTCGGTCACTTTTCGTGTCACAAAACAGATGGTACATCGGCTCTGGAACGGTTTTATCCACATTACGTCTCCTATTTTGTACATCCCATACTCTCTTGTAGATTTGTGGAAAATAATGTGTCAGTGTTTTTCAGTCTAACCTCGCACGAGTAGATTGTGTTGGCGGGTGCAGTTGGGCTCAAGGTACTATCTATCGGTGTTAGATTGTGCTACTTAAACTATTTCCAATATTGAGCACGCTTCCTCGCGGCGATCCGTTTAACGCTCCTATAACGCCTTTCTATGATCCCGTTTCTTCATGGGACGCATGTGCATCAAAAGCATAGCTAGATGCCCTATTCCTCCACGAAGGCCCTGAATGCCCTGTTGATAACTGCTGTATCATTGTAAAAAAAAAATTGCAAAAAACACGAAAATAAAAATATTTAAAATTTTTATATTTAAACTTTTTTCTCCTTTTTCTTTGCTGCTCCATATACTTTTGCCTTAAACTATATAAAAAGTAGCGATTTCTCATTTAAAAATGACCCCAGGAAAATTTTTGAGGCCCTTTGGAGTGTGAGGTCTTAGACTATAGCTTTTTAACTTATGCATAAATCGTGTTTGCTGACAAATGACAATTCATAAACATTTATCATTTTTGTATGTTTTTCAGTTATTTATTTCTTATTTTTTAAAATGAATTTCCACATCTATTGTACACCCACTTACACTTAATTTGCTAAAGTTTTTCTCATTTTCAACGCATAGCATACAGACTGAGATACCGAATGAAATGACTAAAAGCAATTTTAAGCAACAAAAATACAAAATCACGTATTTAATTATCAATTCTTTTCCTACTGACATAAAACTGTAGTTGACGCTAAAATACAACTTTACTTTTTTTTTCTTTACCGACAGAATGTTATTGTCATTATATGAGCATATATATGACATTTTTCACGTATTGGTTTAAATTTTACGCGCAACTTTCTAACATCTATGCCCAAATTCGCATGCGTATTTTTCTAGGGTACAATCTACATCTTCCCATGATACACCATGGAAAAAGAAAAACTGCATAGTGCAGACTGCTTCAGTGAAAATCATATCTGTTCATGTGTTTATACTGTTAAATGATAAATAATAAAGAAAATGATTTTATGTTCAGGCGTTTCTGAACTAGCGATATTTCAATCTGTGCTTAACCACTGAGCTACCAGATGATGCTTTAAAGTTTATAAATTAATTTCAAGAATACACCACACGCATCCATTCAAACCTTTAGACTTCTCTTATTTACTCGATGCGAGAATGCTTTTGTGCACCAACTTCGAATACATAGTATGAAAATTTTCTTTCGTAAAAAAGCTAACGAAAATTATTTAGACATACGTTTAGGGAAAAGTTGCTTTTCAGATAGGACAGTTTTAAAGTGTATTTTTGACGAAGACATTTCACACCTTCAAGTCAACCCTTTTCAGGACCCAGCGTAAAAAAAAGGGGGGAGGGAAGAGGGTGAGACAATAAAATCTCTTATCATTCCCTTTACAAGTGTTTTTTTTTGTTTTGTTTTTGTTTTGTTTTTTTATTTTTGTTTTGTTTTTTATCCTTTCACCCCAAGCAAGGCAATAAAGCCAAGGGGGTTACTGAGGGCGAGAGAATATGAGAGAAAAAAATCACTGTTAATGAAAGAGAAGATAACGATTGGCATTACATTTAAATTTTTGAAGTTCAAAGTTGACTGAAAAGTAAGAAGCTGGAATAGACTTCCACAAGTGAGAAAAGAACATGTTAGCATAGAACTTATGGTTACATCTCGCCATTTCAACTGTAAAATGATGAGACCGTATTGCTCTTAAATTTATAAAGTCGAAGTACCAAAGAAAAAAGTTCATCAGAACAATTACCATAAAAATATTTATGGTAAAGACACAGAGAAGCTACGTTCGGCTGGTAGGGAAGTGACTGAAGCCGAGATACCACGTCAGGACCAATAACATTGCAGATGCTTCTTTATATTTTATCTAGAATCTCTAAATGCCCAGACCAGATTTGGCAGAAATATCCAAAGCATGGACCAATGATAGAATTATAAATAAGCATGATAGATTCAGGCGAGAAAAAATCGCCCAGCACGACACAGTGAACCAACTTTCGTAACAGCAGACCTAGCAATTGATTTAATATAATCTTTTCACTTTATGTCAACGGAAAACGTTAGCTCATGAAGGCGCAATAAGTCACTCTCGTGGATGTTAACATCAGGCATCAGAAGTTAAAAGGTGTTCTCTCAGACGATTAAAAGCGAGTACTTTCGCATTTGAGGCGTTAAAATTAACTTAAGTCATTCCTTTCCCAAGTTAACAACACATTGTAGGTCATTTTCTAGATTAGCTGCCAATTTGTCTTTATCGATCCGATCAAATTTACTATTAATACAGAAGTAAATAGTTGTGTCATCACCATAGATACTGAGTTGAGAACTGATGATAACAGGAAGGTTGTTGATGAAAATTAGAAACATTTTATATCCAAGAATAGACCCCTGAGGACACCTGCATTAATTCAAAAAGATCTAAACAAGTGTCCGTTCAAGAAAAATTTTATTTCGCCATTTGATAAGAGAGACTGAATCATTTCAAATTTCGTCCAGCAATATCATAACTTTTTACTTGTGAAGAAGACCAGCATTCCAAACCTTTTCAAATAACTTCGAGATATCCCAAACAACAGCCCGGGCCTCGCCATTATTATCTAAAGCTTAAAATGCTCTTTCAGTAATAATTGTTAATACATCAGCAGTAGAGCTAGAGAAGCAAAAGTCATATTATTTATTTCTGCGCGGTGAGACGCTTAACCAGCTCAGAGTTGATTAGGGCGTCTTTGACAAAAAGAGGTAGAAGGCCGATAGTTAGGGGGGGATCAAATGGTTCACCTGAGTTCTTAAAGTCTATAACTACAGAATAGATTTGCCAAAAAGTAGGAAAACAAGAAGCAGCAAGGCATTTATTGCAGAGTTTAGAGAGAACAGGTCTCAATTCAGGAGCACATTCCTTAAGGACTACTGCAGGGATACCATCAAATTCACATGCTTTGTGGGGATCCAGTTAAGAGATGATAGCAGAAACCGTAGAAGAGAAGACGACTTACCTCGTGTGGCAAAGCGAGCACGTATATGCCTGAGGTGCAAAACGAGTAAAGGAAAGGAAAAAGAAATATGTCCGCCCTGACACCTTAATTTAAGAAAGATACGGTCTCGGATCTTGGAGAATTCGCGAGCGTATGGATTTTTTTTTTTTTTTTTTTTTGCGAGATCAGCCGGCCATAAATACACGTCGAAAAAGAGAATAGACATTTCGTGTTTGAACGCGGTGCTGCTTGTACGGAGAGACTTTGTCAGTTGAAAAGAGATTACTTGGGTCAATTTCACACAAGCTATTTCGGCAAAAATGACAGAAGGGAAGTTTTGACTTCAAACTTATTCCCTAGTTCGACGGTTCTGCGTCTGGACCATCTGTGGTCGAATGGATTGAGAAGGCTGAGATGGTCTGTAAGATGTGCCAGGTTAAACGTCCAGAACACGTAGTCCCTTTAATGGGTGGTGCATTTGCTGTCGACCAACAGCTGAGAGAGGAAGAAAAAGACGATTTCAGCCAGATAAAAGCCGCGCTGTGCACTGCTTTTGCTACGGGTAGTTTTCTGGATTATAAGCAATTTCCTGAGCGCCAGCTCCGCCCCAGAGAATCGGTGGATGTCTATCTGGCGGAGTTACGAAAACTTTCCGTCCTGTTGGGCGGAATGAGCGACTGTGGCCTGATATGTAGTTCGTGCGAGGGTTACCAGACCGGGTTAAACATCTCCTTCGCGCTTCGACCCGGATGGACGAATTTTCTATCGACTAGCTATTAACTCGATCACAAGCAATTATGAAAGATGAAGTTCTGGAAGACGGACTGCCAGTTGCATCAGTGTGAACAATACAGGATGAGGCGAGGAAACTTCCTACCAGGGATCCACGTGGCTCCATAACATGCTATCGTTGCTACGGCCTCAATCAGTTTGCAAAGGACTGCGAAGAACCGCACACCGAAAGGCGGACACCCCGGATGCGATGTTACAAGCGCTACGCGGTAGGCCATGTAGTCCGCAATTGCTCGGGAAACGATTCAGGAGAATAGGCCTCAGCGCCAGTCTACTCCTCAAGATCCATATGAAGGAGGCGCTACCCGCAATTGCTGTACGCATCACTGGAATAAGGAGTTTAGCCTTGCCAGACACAGGCTGTTCTCGATCGCTCGTAAGCTTTGTCGCTCTTGGAAGAGGAAAGAAGTGGACGTGCTCACTGTTGATGAAAGGACCCTCAGGTGAGGTGAGCAACAGGCCCCTATCGATCTTGAGGTTCTGGTTGTGGACGGATAATTGCTTGGTTTCGACTTTCTGCAAGGATTTGACATCATCAAAAAGTTGAGAGGAATTTGTTTTCCAACGATGGTACTGTGAGCTTTCCTCAACTTGACCGACCAGAACAAGAAGATCTGAGTTGTGTCTTGGAAGTGGTTTCGTGACCAGACGCCACTCACGTCGAAGAACCGGACAGCCGAATATCCAGTACCAAAGCCGCTCAGGGAGGAGTATACTCATGAGCTACGAACCTGGATGTATAACGGCTGGCTACTTCCGTATTCCGAAGAAGAATTTGGGTCCCCAAGGGCCTGATCTCTTTAATGGCTGTGCTGCAGGAAAACAAACAGAAGGCCCTCCCAGTCATAGGTTATCGGGATCTCAATCAGTATGTGGACGCGCCCACCGCTGATGCAGATGTTTGCGCGCAAAAATTGAAGGAGTGGCGACAGGAAGGTTTGGATACCGCCGTGCTAGATTTGCGCCACGCTAGATTTGCGCCATGCCTATTTGCAGATCCATGTTGTGGGCTTAACGTGGCATGCGATCAGTTGTGAATGTCGTGGTCGCACAGGACAAGAACTTCCAGAGGGCCACGTCTTCGTACATCGATGATATATTTGTCAATGAAAGTATATGCACTGCGGCACGTGTAAGAGCGCATCTTCAGCAATTCGGACTGATAAGTAAGAACCCAGAGCGTTTAGGGAATGTCACCCATGTCCTGGGATTACGTGTCTGCCGTGCAAATTGCAATGTACTTGCGGGAGTAACCACCCACCGTTACCTCGTCGGTGTATCTTCTCCCTGTGTGAGAAGGAGACTAAACATTTCCCAGTATGTGGCTGGCTCCGCGTCGCAACTGCATTCATAAAACGGCGCGTGAACTCTGTGACAACTGGCTGGGACGATGAGGTGCGGGACCCACCCCTGACACGAGTGCTGACGGACATCATTACCAGATTAGCACAGAAGGATCCGGCACAATGTGATTGGTGTGTTGATGGACGTGAAGTTACTGTGTGGGTTGATGCAATCTCCTTGCCATTGGCGTCGTTGTGGAAAGCGGCGAATTCCTAGTTGAAGGTGCCTATTGGCTGCAATCAGAACGCGTACACAAGCATATCAACCTGGCAGAGCTCGACGCGATCTTGAGAGGCATCAACATGGCACTGCAATGGAGAGCGACTGTGGTTCACCTGAAGACTGACTCAACTTGTGTGCATCAATGGGTTTCTGATAAGTTGCCTGGAAAGTCTAGCGTACGCACGAAGGCAGCAACAGAAATGTTGATAAGACGTCGTTTCAGCACAATCAAGGAACTGGCAGAGGAATATAAATACAGAGCTCGTCAGATCCCATGCAAACCAAGCCGATCAACTCATCAGAGTGCCTTAACGTTTGCTGGGTGCTATTTGAAAAGGAACGGAACCAGTGTGCGCCGCATCTATAGAAGAGCAGGAATCAACCCACATTCAAGCCACCCACCGACTTAGTGGGTATTCCGGTGTGAAGCGCACTTTGTAGGATCCACCCTGAGGTCTCAAAGGCTGTTCGGGCGGCGATTGGAGAGTGCGAAGTGCACAAATCCACTGATCTGGCGCCAGTCCATTGAAAAGCTGGACGGTTAGGCGTGTGCGAAAAGTAGAGTAGGCTGGGGATGGACATAAACCATTATGAAGGCCAGTATTACCTCACTCTGATTGACTGTGGCCCTAGTCGGTTTTCCATCTGGCGACTGTTACCACATCAGGGCGATGCATCATCCGACATCTGTAGTCGCTATTCAGCGAGAGAGGGCCACCTGCTGAGCTGCTCGTCGACAATGGCGCGATATTCTGTGGAGAGGTATTCGCGAGGTTTGTCGAGAACTGGGGCGTCTGACTTAGATTCCGGTGTGCCTATCAACTATCAGATAATGGCATCGTGGAGATATGCCATCGCACCATCAAGCGTATCGCTGCTCGGTCGGGATGTACCATTATGGAGGCGTTATATTGGTATAACGTGACGCCAAAAGACGACGCAAAAGCTTCGTCGATACCAGCTAACTCCATATACAACAATCAAGACAGCATAAAGGGTGTTGATGTTGCACCACCAACCGAGCACACAGATCCTGAAGTCTACAGAGCGGGAGATGCGGTTTGGGTAAAGACACCATATGATCGATGTTCGACGCAATTCAAAAAGGAACGGCAGTGATAGGTCATATGAAAGCGACTCAGATTCGCCGCTGTTTTTCAACGCAGGGCCAGATTATTCATCTACAGAACCAGTGGAAACAGATGCTGGAGACAACGATAATAATGCCAATAACAAAAGAGACCAAGTGGGCACAGATGCAGAAGTGACAGGCGGAGCCCTTCCACCTTTACATAGGAGCACACGACGAAGGGGACCGCCATCTCCGTGTCATTTATGTGATCAGGACATCAGGGAGGAGTGTAGAAGAGAAGACGACTTACTTCGTGTGGCAAAGCGAGCACGTATATGGCTGGCGTGCAAAACGAGTAAAGGAAAGGAAAAAGAAATATGACCGGATACCTTAATTTAAGAGACGGTCTCGGATCTAGGAGAAAATTTACTCTCATTTACTTTCAAAGGTGCTAAGGAAAAAGTCAATGCCCTTACCCAAAGTGAAATTTGTAAAAACAAAACAAACATTTAATAGGACAACAATGTTTTTATAACATACTCATTGTACAGGCCTTGCACAAAATTTCTCTTGTACGCATAACACTATCAAGATAGATTAATCGTTCTTTGAAATACAAATCTGTTTTCTCTTAGAAAACAACCTATGAAAAACATAAAAAAAAATGTTTTCTTAACAACAAAGGAATTTATACTATTAACTGTTTGAACAACTTGAACAACTTTCTTTAGGAGAACAGTTCATATAACTCAATTTCTAAGCAACAAAATATTTACTTACTTCGAAATGTTCACAAATTCAAAATGTCGAAAGTTCAAAGGTTAAAGTTCGAAGGGGATGAGAAAGGGTTGGCCTACCTTGGGTAAAGATGGTTCTCTGCTTCCTTTTCTGTGTTTCAGGACAGGCGTTTTCAATATGAGATGAACCCTCATAACTTTAGAAAAAACGTTCTACGTAAAGAGAATTCTCATGGGTTTTTAAAGGCTCTTCTTGCTCTTCTTCAGCAGCAGCTGCAATTATTAGTAGTCTTTATCATCCCAGATTACAGCTGTCTCGCTTGAGTGTGGTCTATTCTTTTCCAACCTTTCAAAACTTTCCTTCATATATATCAAACAAGTGATTCCAACATGATCAAAACCCAAGTCTTTAGGGGATGTATACTTTTTTACTCCATTGCGCATTCTCAATTAAAATTTGACTGTTTTTTTTTGGGGGGGGGTTGTTTTTTTACATCAAAACTGAGCCTTATGTTAGAAATCTTTGCCACAGAATGTTTAAACCGCCCGGCTTCATTTTGGTGCTTTTTTTAAATAAACCGTCTGGCTATAATTCAACGGGGTTTTATGACATCAATTTAGAGAACCTCTTTTTTTTTTTAACCCTTTTCAATTTCTATTCATGTTTTTTTTATAAACCGCCTGGTTTTATTTTGGCGGTTTCGTGTTCAAAGAAATCGCGTGAGTAACATTCTACTTAGTTAGGTTTTCATGCAATTTAATATTATCTGTTTTATAAAAAAAATAATTTCCATATTAATTTTTACACATTCCAACATTTTCTTAGTCTTTTAATAATTTTAATATGATTTTTATTGAAATAGTTTCTATGTATTTTTACATGATTCCAACATTTTAATTATTTTTCCCATACAATTTTAATATCATCTATTTTTATTAAAATTTTTTTTAAATCGGCATGGTGTGCCCAGGTTGGTTGGTGAAGGATCAGTTATGTAAGAGATTCCCTTCTCGGGTTTCAAGTTATTCTTCTTCTAGACTGATTACCCTATTTTTTGTACATAACCTAGAAAATATGGATTTATGCTTTTCCCAACTGTAGTGTAAAGAGAATTTGGACTGCCCTTGCCGGTTCCATTTTCCGTGCCGATAACCGTTATGCCAACTGCATATCCTTTGAGAGTAGACATTAAAAAGGAAACAGGAACTAAGACCTGACAAACAAACCGAATGGAATCTTGAAATGCAAACAATCCCACCAAACCCAGAAATATGATATATCCATTAACGGGGAAGAGATGTTAAAGATGATGTAATCGCACCGACTAACCAGAACTTAAAAATAAATGTTTTTAAAAAGTCCAAGTTTTTACATCGTAAAATTGGTCATTTCATTAATATTAATATTGAATATGAGAGCGAAAATTCGATCAATAATATTTCAAATGTAAGTGTAAAAGAATTATGTTCCCTATCTGTATCAGCAGCAGTAAACTGACAAGTTCAAGTTTGTCTTAATATCCGATGCATTGAAAAGAATTTCCAGCTTAACTGGGATCACAATAACTGATACTGGATAACTAATGAGAAAATAAAGGGATTTAGGGGATATGTATTGATTATAACCAAAATGAATAACAGAACAGACAATATGCAGGACCGGTTATTGCTTCCAATTCGCGAGGATAATCTACTCTTATAAAATATACACAATACATTGCATCATACACCACAGAAAATGATTTTAATGTTCTTCTTAAAAAGTCACTAGTAATCTGTTTATAATATTTCTATTTTAAATATTTTTATTGTACTTGAATTAAATGATATTTTAAGCAAATATTTTGATTGCTCTTCCTTTTATCGTAGATATATGAACTCTTTAATAAACTTTTTTTTATTTATATCTTACAAATTGTACAGACTTTGGACGTGAACTTGGAACCGTCACACAAAATTTGCTATTGATGCCTGCTCCATACCACAAGCAAAATTATTAACTTATTCAGATATTTATGTATCTTAGTTTAGTTTGACAGAGAGTTTCGACAAAGAATCTTCCATTGAGGATCGAGCACATTTATACAGAGGAAGAACTTGTTAGCCATCACTCTACTTCAGAGACCCTTACAATTTTATATCCCATCAGACGCTAATAATCGTAACTTACGATTAAGTGCTCCCAGAATGTTGTCGAAGTTAGCTGCTCTATTGGGGATGTCATATATATTTTTATAGTGTAGATAATGTTACACGACCGTTGGTGTTACACCTCGCAAATAAAATTACAAAATACGTACCAGATTTTAAACCCAATTCCTGAGTTGTTATTGCTAGCGGTTATTTGTGTCAATGTGTTATTTTATTTCAATGGTGGCGAGATTTGGAAATGTCTTAGTTTTTGACCGAGAAAAACTGCCAAGTAACAAAAAATATCGTTTAAAAAAACAGATGACACTTGCAGGAGTAGTTTAGTGGTTAGAACACAGGACTGCAGGTTGCAAAGTCACGAGTTCACTAAATAACTGATTTCAAACCAAAATAACAGAGAATTTCTGAGCGCCCTTAGTGCAAATAAAAAGACAATTATCAATGATGGCGGTTTCGGTTAAACAGCAAAGGTACAGGAATTCCATAAATTATGAAATTATGAAAATATTTTTAACCTCTATGCAAGGGAGATAACTTATATGATTTTTTTTTAAATATTTTTTTTTTAATTGTTTCATTTAAATTTAGCCTTTTTATTTAACACTTTGCTACTATAAACATTTAAGAATTTTGTTGCGATACTCGTATTGACTTTATTTTTGGCCACAATTCTCTTAGATATGCAACTCTCGAAAATGGTCTCCGATGAGATTGAAAGTACTTGGGAAAATAAAAATTATATACACACACTATATATATATATATATATATATATATATATATATATATATATCATTATGTTGAAAATTTCACTTGTTATCCATTCATTTTTTTTCTTGATTTTCTTTCAACGTAAAAACTTGGCAATTTACAGTTAGGTTCGTTATTTTCACTTACGTGCAAATACCATTAGGTAAGCTATGAATCTATCGATTCTTCCACTAAAAATATTTTCTGACTATAAATAACCTGCCAAAAGTTGATAAGACGTAAAAAAAATGAATTAATTGTTTCCAAGTGAAATTACTGTGAACTTTTTCATATTGCAATTTAGATAATTTAGTTTGCGTTTGTTTCATTTTTGCAATATTACCCTTTATAACTGAAGTCGGCACTTGGGGATGTTTTGGAATCCAACACTGTGTTTATACATTGTTTGTTTTTGTTTAAGTAGTCTATCTGGTTTCTGGTTCGGATTTTATAAGCCTACAAATGTCTTGGACATTTCAAAACCAAGTGTTTGACTATTTGCTCAACACCACTTAATCTATTTTGTCTCCGTGCTCATTGCTTTGTTCAATTGCATATGCTCCCTTCCTTTTTTTGTGTTTAGGGTTTTCATAGCGATGAAAATCTTAGGTTTTAAATTTTCTAGCGTAATGTAAAATCAATTTATTTTTTCTTCAATGCTTTCTAACGTGGGTGCATATACTTACTACTAGGATCGACATTTTGAACAGTTCATTCTGGCTGTTAGTTGCCATTAACGGAACCTAAAACTCACTTGTCCTCGTTCAAATAATTATAGCAAATTTAAAAAAAACATTAACAGTCGCCTTACTCTGATCCAATCTTGCTCACAAATACACCGAAATATTGATTACAATGTAGAAGTCATAACCTGCCTCGTAGTTAATATCGTTACGCGCTTCTTACTTTTCCGTTTTTGTATTTTTTTGTGTTCTTTGTTGTTTCTTTTTTATATTTTAAGATAACCTTAATGCATTACTGTTCCCAATAATCAGAACTCTGTGTAAAAAAATAATCTGACCAATCATTTTTTGTTGCGCTTAGCCTTCTCTGGATCTACTTCATACTTATAAAAAAAGAGTCTTCAAATTAATAGGCAGTGGTTATTTCATCAGATTTAGTTTATTAATAAAATTAAAGACGATCTTATTCCTATAAATGCATTAATTTTTAAACGCATTTTCGGCTAATTTATCACACCACATAAATTCTTGTAGGTTGTTGCGGATCTACTCCTAGTCAAACTAAAAGCAATGGCAAACATGTTATCATGACTTTTCAAGTCATTGCCCCGACAACCTTTGAATGAACAATAAACTCATTCCTTTGTTATTTCTTCTTTTCTCTTAATTACATTCTTCTACATATTTTTACCTTAACATTATCGACCACAGAATTTTCAGTTTCACAATCAAGACTCTTGACTCAAGTACAAATTACCAATCGCGACTACTACAAATTAGTGAACCAAACTAATTAGGGACCTGGAAAATAAACTATTACCCAATAGCCGTGTTTTTATGCTTAGAAATTTAAGTTACAGATTATATAAAGTGCTTAATTAGTATGTTACACATAACTGTTAATATGAAGGCCTAATAAGGCCCATAAGTGGTAACCTCCCCACATTCACCATAAGCTCTCTCTCTCTCTCTCTCTCTCACACACACACATATTTATATACATGATACAGAGGCTATATGTATAGATATATATGAGTGTAAGTATGTGCGTGTGTACGTGTCTACTTGATTTGTACTGAGTTGTATGTGTATAGAAACCAAACACTTTTATACGTGGTTTTGAAGTGAAAAAGAGGGAGGAAGCGCGCGCGCGCGTGTGTGTGTGTGTGTGTGTGAGCGAGAAAGAGAGAGACCGAAAACAGATTTTTTGAAATTAGATTAAGGAACAATTGACATATCCCATCGATATATATAGCGATGGGAGAGTTAATTTGCACACGAACGGTACAAAACACATATAAAATTGTTCAAGATCTTGCGGGAAGCCGAGAGAAGGAGAGGCAGTACGTGACCAATGAAAGACGCATCTGAACATAACGGAAGTTCGGGTTCACAATCTCACAGTTCAAATATGTGTTTTTTACGCTATAAAAAAATTTGTTTAAATTTCTGGGAAGAGGCGTTATCATTATTTACACGCGATCTATTGTCCTCATCTTTGTTTGTAAATTAAATAAAGGGTTCTTTTAGCAATTCCCTATAGGTTATCTTGATCGACATACACCTGATGAAGTTAAGAGAGTATAGTGGGTTATCAGTTATAGTGAAGTGCATGAGTGTTGAAACAGATTAGTTTGATTTGGCCTTGTTAGTTAGATGGCCCACCATAAGTGGGGTATAAAACAAGAAAATCAAATTGTAAAGTGAAACAACAAATTTATATACATATAAATCAATTTAGGTCTTTTCAATTAAAATTAATGTATTTTGGTTGATAATGTATTTTGGTTGATTAATGTATTTTGGTCGTCAAAATGTTCGTAGTAGGCCTTGCAAGAATGAGTTAATGTGTACGTAGGCAGGAACGTATGTGTGGATGTATGTATGCATGAGCGTTATCGTAGGGTAGGAATGTCTTTGAAGTAATCGCTCAGTCTTAAAATGTTCCGTTCGTTTATCAAGTATAAAAGAGGTGAGGGAGAAAGGTAGATATAATAATAACGATTGCCTGACGTTTGTCAAGGCACGTGTTAATACGCTCGTCTCCTTCTCTCTGGTGAGAGGCGAACTTGCCCGTCTTTTATTTTATCTGTGGGACTTGAAAAGGTAATTTGGTAGGTGCCTCCATGAGATCGCTAAAAAAAGAGTATAGCATGATGAAAAAGACGCCAAATTTGACGAAAACTAAGTTTTATCGTTTAAATGCTTATGTTATTATTAAGAGGAAAGATCAAAGTTTATTTTAATTGTTTTTAAAAAATTTTCCTTCTTTTTGGAACATTCTACAATTTGATTAAAAAAAAACCTTGTTTCTCTTTGTATCACCGGAACTAGTAAAATAACATATACAATTTTTAGCAGTTTTTTTTATTTTTTTATTTTTTTTATTTTTTTTTTTATTTTCGTATGACACATTAATTTGGAAAATCTTGCAAAAATAAAAATAATTGTCGGATGTTAATGAAACTTTTAGAAACTATTCACAGACGATCGAAATTATTATAAATATGTTTCTTTTTATTAAAGTCATGGTAGAAATATTTTTTTATATTTATTACCCCCCCCATAACTAATTTTATGAAAACGCTAGAAATTCGATCGCGTCAGGTTTAGTGATTACAATAGTTAAAAGCACAAGGCTTTGAGGAATGCAAATCATGTTTTTTTTGTTTTTAATTGGAACCCACCCCCAAACCTGAAAATCAGCTCTGAATTGTAACATACAAAACTCAATAAAACAAATATATTATTTAATTTCAAATGCTTTTATTTGATTTTAGTTGTTTTTATGAATATGGACAATATTTTCTGACAGCAAAAAAAAATTTCGATGATAAATGAATTTTTAATACAATTATTTGTTATTTCTTTAATTATAATAGAATTGTTAAAATATTATAAAATTAGTTAAAAGCCGCATCGGGTTTCCTAAGTGTCCTGATGAGATAGATCTTTTTTTAGCGCATTGTAAATTGTATCAGTTTGACTAATCAGAAGACCTGCAATAATTAAGAAATATAACTTTCTGTTTATAATCGGGCTGTAATTATAAAGTACGAAAGACCAGCCAGAATACAGTTAAGTTGTGTTATTTGAGTTAAGCATTGTTCTCCGCTGTTAAGGCTTTTATTTTTTCGAAACACGTATGGAGAAGTTGATTTGATTTTTAAATTTCAACTAAGAAGGGTACCTACAAGTATCAGTATCATCTTATGAAATTTATATGATCTTATTTTTATATTAATCTCAGTTATGACATTTTTCCATAAATGAAATATCAAAATTAATAATAAAATGAATGGAAATACAAATAACACAGTAAAATGTAATAAATGCACATAAAATTATAGTATTTTATGTATACCTCTGATATGAATACGTCTTTTCGCTATAAAAGTCACCGAGAAAGAGACTGAGTCTTTCAAATCTCACGCCGCCTGTAAATCGTCAGGAGGCGATAATTCTAATATCTCGCCGCAGTGAGATTTTATTAATCATCATCTTGGGAGCCGGTTCCACAGAGTAGTGATTTGTGGAAAGAAGCTGTTCAAGTGGAACTTACATCTCACCAACGGAATACGAAGGAAATGAGGAGGGATCGCTACAATGTGCGTCGCATGGCGGGTTTTAGCGTTGGCGAAACTAAGGAATGTCGTTCGTCTGAACACTTTATATCGAGTAGCGACAGGCTTGCAACGTTTCGACTGTAGGAAAAGGGTTGTAGGGTGGAAATAATTCATTGTCCTAGAGACTACGTTGACACATTTGAACTCTATCGAGACTAAATATATGGCAGCAGTACCCCATTTCGGCTTGATCTGGCTTTTGTAAAGTTAGAGGATAGCAGGTGGAGTCAGGTACCTATGGGAGCGGCACAGGGAACTGACTATTTTTCCAGTATTTTTAGCATTGGAACGTATGTACAAGTTCTACGAGGTCTGAGTTAGGATAAAGTCACAATAAGCGCTCAAGATACGGGGCCTCCCAAAAAGAACATCCGTTTGGTTTTATAGGCATTAAATGTGACCAGCCAGTTTTCCCCCAACAGATCTCAGAGAAGATAGTAG
>CAHIKZ030000652.1:147500-272500 GCA_903632075.3 Acanthosepion pharaonis
CCAGCTCAGGTAGGCAGAACATCTTTCTCGTAGTAGCGATAGCAGACTTTCAAAACAACTCCTCTTTGGCCATTTTCTAACAAGCAGGTCAGCTGGAATGCCATTCTAGCGTTTCAACAACAAACTCAAAGACAATCTGAAACAATACTAGATCCCCTTTTCTTCCTGGGAAAACAAAGCATTAGCCTGAAGGAGCTGGGCACCTGTCCTGTTTCTCATGTATACAAAAGTTTGAGCGTGGCCGACTTGAACATCAGGTTTAACTGCATGCAAATATTAAAGTAAGTTGGCAGCATGCTACTCCTCTCAATGATCGTCTTAGCTGTCACCGTGGCTTTGTCGCACACAGTAAAGTAGGCTTCGCTGTCCACTCGTGGAAACATGTGTCAATTGATCCTCAACCACTCGAGCAAAATGGCTCAACCACATGTTCCATCTGTCTAAAATTTTGTAAAACACCTGCAGGCCTTGGGAGACACATGTGTGTCCATAAAAGTTGAGCACCTCTTTATTTTACTGAGTCCTCATTTGTTGCCCGTGACACGAGAGCGTACATCATATATATGTGCCTATGTGTGTGTGTGTGTGTGTGTGTGTGTGTTAATTCATATATACCGACAAGTTATATTTTTAATAACATTTTCATCGGGATGATTGCCTGTGTTATTTTTTCTAATTTTCTTTAAGACTAATCTATTTGCTCATAGTCGACATTTTAAAATACTGCACACATATAAACCAAATATTGCATTCTAGCCGCGTTAGTGACATGAATTGTTAGGAACGTAGCCAACAAAATTTTGTCTACTATACTGACAACAACTAGTTCTTCACTTGCTAAAGTATGTATATACCAATAATAGATTTTTTTTATTTATTAATCCGACAGATTAATCTTATTAAAAAGAACGAAGAGCGCATATTTTCTTTAGTAAGATTTATCGAATATTCAGATTGTTTAATAAGTTAACGGAGCATCTACTTATGAGTATCGACTAAAATAACGTTTATGATGATAAGATTGTGTCATGCTTGAACGCAATCTTCAGGCCTCAAGATATATATATATATATATATATATGTGTGTGTGTGTGTGTGTGCGCGCGCGCGTATGTATGTGTATGTATGTGTGTGTGTGTGTATTTCTTGTAGTTGAGGTTATTTATCGGCCATAGAAACGTATTAGTTTCGTAAATGGAATTCATATATCTCTTAGAAAAGGAAATGATTTATGAAATTGGTCGATCACATTATAATCCAAGACAAACTGAAATTTGATTTTTTTTATCATTTGCAGAACACTAATTCCGAATACGCAACAAATCTTTTGTAAAATCTGTATTTAAGGATTTGAAAACTTCCTCAAAAATGTTTTGTAAACACTGGTTAATATTCCAAGTCGTAATGATCATTTCTTTGTCTCTTTCCTGATTGTATGAAATAAAAAGGAACAGAATTAAATGAAAGTGAGGAAAAAGATAACAATATGTAGGAAGATGGAAGTGTACAAAAACTGAGGAAAACCCATAAGATAGGCGATATTTTTTTTTTTTTTTTTACTTTCAGTGGTAATTGGATGCTGTTTAATGCTTTCACTTTACAATATTTCCAATTATGCAAAATTGTCGTCATACTGCATCCTTCACTCGTTTAATCTCTTCCTCTTGCTTCTCCTTCCCCAACATATTTTTCCGATATTATTTTGTATTTCACGTTCTTTTTCTTCTTTTTTTAGTTCGTCTACTTTTTTCAGTGATCAAAATCCTGCCCTTTTATTCTTTTTCTCTTTTTCTATATTTCTTACAAAATATTTAATGCGGCGGCTAACATCTCCAACAAGAACAAGGTCGTCCCACACTAAAAGAAGGTGATGTTTCTGTAACCGTGGGAAAATACCACTCGCAATTTATAAATATTTTAAATCTCACATTTTTTAACTTTTCATAGAGTAATTCTAGCTTCTTTCTTGTTTTCTTTTTCTAATATTTTTAAAATTGATCACTTTGGACCACATCACACAAAAATAGTATGTTTTTCTTTATTTCTTTCATCCTTTCTTTCTTTTCCAAGTTTGTTATTATTGTGAAATCTACAAAATCGTCACCAGATATTGTTGTCGTATTTTTTTTTTTTTTTTTTTTTTTTTTTTTTGACACTTTCAATCGAAAAGGAGAGAAACCTTGACCGACAATATTATTTTACGACTGAGAAGATTAATTTTACGTACATTTCAAATTAATCTCAGTTCCCGCAAAATACCCGGTGTTGGTGAGGATATTAAACGACGCTAAGAACGTAAAAACCAATCCTTTTTTTTTTATTTGTTTGTTTCCTTGCCATGCGATGACGTCAGAAGAAAGAAGGATGACGATAATTATTAAAAAAATTAAACCAAACAAATCAAACACCTCCAAACTATTTTTTAGTCAATTTTATTTTATCCTGTATGATATGTACATGTGGTGTATATGACGTGTACATTGTGTACATGTTGTGTTACATGATATCAATACAAGATTAAAAAAGAAGCAATATTATTTATTTTTATTTTATTTTGATTAATGGTTTTTGTATAGGTGATCATCCCGCTCACTTTTTTATTATTCCAAGATTTTTAACAACAATAATAAAAAATAAAAATGGTCTTATTTGACGATAATTTTATATTAATTTAAAAATTTCACATTTTGATTAATTTTAACTTGATTAAGTGATCTAATTTTATTTTAAGATCCCTTTGATTTCAACTCCTGTGATAACTCGCAGAAAGTATTTACACTATTTATATTGTTTGGACTGTTGTCCTCATCTTTGTTGTCATATCCATGACGTTTCGACTGTTGTACGCTCCGGCCTTCTTCAGGCGATTGGAATTTCGAACTGATTTCACCGGGTTAGATTGCTCTAGTTCCACGTGTCATACCTCTTCCGGGTGTCTCGGTTATCCCCCTTTAACTCAAATCTCCAAGTTTTTGTTCACCACTGCAGTAGCCAGGTATTGAACTCATGACTCTTTGGGTTAAGTCACTGGATCTAACCAACGCTTTTGTCCACTAGGCCATGTGTCCTTGAGTGGGGAGTCGTAAGTTAAATAACTGGCTAAGAAATGTGCTCCTTACCTGGTTCTTATTCTCTCTAAACTCTACAGTAAATGCCTTGCTGCATCTTGTTTTCCTGCTTGTTGAAATTTCTTTTCTGTGGTTGCAGTCTTTGAGAACTCGGCCGAACTGTCTGATTCCCCTAGCTATCGGCCTATTATCGTTACTATCGGAAATCAGCGTCTGATTTTACGGAAGAAGCACGTACTATACATTACACAATGCCCTTCTAATCATATATACTGCATCACCTTCGGGTGATGCAGTATATATGATTAGAAGCTTTTGGAGTGGATAACGGTGGCTCATTTCATTTTCCCAACACTTTTTTCGCTCAACATTAATGTAAGCAACCAATTTTAATGATGATTAAATATGATTGTTCTTTTGAAAAAAAATGGTTTGCTTTTGTTACATTTGAGCAGAGAATCAATGGAAGTGCGCTTCATTAAATTATATTCTGTCAAATCCTGTGACATACAAACATCGTAGCGATTCACCTATTCAAGTGTTTTCAATTGCTTTACAACGTTCATATGAGATGCATGTAGTATCTTTGCGATTATCCGTATCGTGTGACCTGCATTATTTTTAATCAGCGTCTCGATTTGGTCATCATCAACGACTGTAAACTCCCAAAACGTTCCCAGTATTCCAGATCAAAATTTCCAAATGAACCTAGCGAACCACTTATGAACTTTACTCTCAGCTACGGCACCATCTGCATAAACGGCGCATATCTTTTTTGCTGTTTGTACAGCGTATTTACTTTTAACGTGTAAACATTTAAAATTCACTATATATATATATACATATATATATAACAAAGTGTATATGCATTCTTATTAAATACTGAGGAGGAATTATCTCTCTTGATGGGGATACTCTTTCTAGCTAAACTAAAAACAGTGACAAAGAAACTTTTCACATGTAAACGACAACCAAATAAACAAACCTTTAATTATTTCAAATAAAAAGAAATATTTTTTCACAAAAATTACAATTTTGGAAAACAGCAAGCGTGTGTGTAATTGATGGTTGTCTGTATATCTGTTGATACACATATGCATGTGAAAAGTTTCAGTCGCCCTGAAAAAAAGAAGTCCTCGCCAGTGTGAACAAAGCTTCGCGTGTCGAAGCTGCAAAAGAAAGAAAAAAGAAAGAAAACGTATTCCTTTTTTATAGTCCTTGACTAGGGCCACTTAACGGTGTCTTGGAAGACTAAGTGGGGGTAATCCCATTACGCTGTGTCTGCCTGTCTGTCTGTCTGTCTCTCTCTCTCTCTCTCTCTCTCTCTCTCTCTCTCTCTCTCTCTTACCACCCTGTGCACATTTTAAGAGTTATCTTGTACTTTTTGAACGGCACGTTGTACACATTTTAGAGATAAACCGTATACGGTGAAAATAATGATCCTGTTGGGGACGTGCAGAGTTGTTAATCATTTAAGAAAGAATCAGAAGGAATTTTGAGTTGGTTGCGTGTCTTGCTGCATCCCAAACAAATAAATAAACGAACTTCAAAATGTAATTGAAAACGAGACATATGCAATTTAGAAATCAATGCAACATTTATATACAATTTAACAATATACAGATTGGATAATCAGTTTGTGTCGTGTGGACGAAATGTGTGTGTGTAATTGTTAGATTTGTGAATGTCTCTTTGTTGATATCGTTCGTTGATTCGCTGTCTTTTTGTTTGTGTCAATAATTGTAATTGTGAATTATAAGTGTCTTTTGAAAATAGTTTTTTTTAGAGTGATCTACCCTTAAACGTAGTTGATGTTTTCGTAATGTTGTATGTTCGTTGATGTTTACTTATTTTAAAGTAGTGAATTTAATTCACTGTACATAAGCAAAGTTGAGAAAAGTGTTCACAGAGTTGATTAATGAATGATCGAATATGAGTCAGCGATGTATCTTCGTGCGCGGCAAAATTGTGGTTCGTAGTGGCGTGGAGTATATTGGAAAGTACTCTGCGAATTCGTGAGACTGACTGTCTGGCTGTCTACGTTTATTTTTATATCGTTTGAATTTCCAAAAGTGGCTCACTTGATTTTGGCGCAATTTCTGTTTTGCACGTGAACTTCAAGTGATTGACCAATGGGGTTGTTTGCTTCGTTTCTTGCCGTTTTTATTGGTTGAAGTTTTTTAGGTACGTAGGCGTACGATGTGGACTGTGCTTTTATTAGGGTTGAAAAGGTAAGGATATTGGACGAGTCCACAATCCCTTTCCTAAATTCATACTTGATGGATTTTACACGTTTCCTCAAGCTTTTACGATGACGGCTTCTCGTAGTGAGGCGTTTATACTAGCTTCTAAATATATCTACTTCGAAAAGGTGTTAAAATGTTATCGACCCAAACCAATCTCTAAAATTCCTGATGCATGATCATTTGTTTTATTTTGGGAAGTGAGTTGGACCAATACAATTTTTGTCTGCTTTCCCAATATCTAAGTATTTAACACGGTATTGTTCCATGTTGTTTAAAACGAGAAATGGTCCAATATGAAGAAATGTTGATGTTTGTCATACAAAACAATCAAGGGAAAATTAAACGTCAGAACAGAATTATCGCCATTCACTCTCTCTTCGTTTCATGTCTTTTAAAGAAGAAAAAAATGGTAATGGCGAGATTCAGTTCAGGAAATATTCGACATTCATTTATCAAACATTTATTGTTAATGTAGTTTGAAATTTATAAAATCTTTTTTTTTAAAACAGTTTTTAGGATATTAATCTTCCTAAGTCCACTAAATGTTATTGCTTTTCTAGTAATTATGGCAATTTCTATCCAAATATTTGGTTTAGGGTTGTGTGGAAAGTCTATGGCGGTATTGACGGCCTAAATCAACCGATACATTTTTACTTTACAACTATGCAAAAACAACTAGAGAAATAATCAAGGAGACAGAATTTGCTCAACAATAAATATTTTATAAAAAAAAAACACAACAAATACAAAATATATGCTAAAGTTGTTAAAACACTTTAGACTTCTCGATTGTGTGTAATATTGAAAGATTTGAAGTTGTTGAACTGTATGTATGAAAATGAGAAGGTGTGCTTAAGTATTATTGATGTTTTAGGAAAATTAAACACTTCAGTTTTTTGGATTAAATTAAAAAAAAAAGTATTGTTCTTAACTCACTGTGATTTCCACAGAGTTGTCGCTCTTTGACCGGAGATGTTTGTAGTGGAATAAATAAATTATTGGAGTGAAGGTTCTTTCGCAAGCTGGGTTTATGTTTAATTTAAGTAATTAACGTTAAGTCTGGGATTAGGTGACAAGGTTCGTTGTCGCGTTGAAAAACTTGGTTCGTCTCACTTTGTTGTTGTATCGATTTCCAATGAAGTCAAGTGAATAAGTTGAATATTTTAAGGGTCCACTGACTAAGTCGCGTCGAAGTTTCGTATTTATTAGTTCTCTTGCCTACGTGGGGGCTCGAGAATATGTTTACATTTTGTGGCGTCAAATCGAGGTCAAAATTTAGGTCTGCGAATCATAAACAACTCGAAATAACAGGTAGTAACTACTGTAGTTACACGCGATCAAAAATTAAATAACTCATTTAAAGTTAAACTTAAATACTGAACAGAGTGAAAGTTTTAAAAAAACAATTCTTTATTAAATTTTTAACTTTAATTTCGCTTATCGTCTTATGTTAGAGAATAGGTTATTCTATTTTCAGTAAAAGGGGACGAATTTTTGCAAGCACCCTTGTTTAGTTGGTTAGTAATACAGATGTTTTCCTTGTGTAATTGAATTGGATTTGCATTCTTTTTTCTTTTCTTTTTTTCGTTACTGCTTCGGGCAGTAGTGGAAATACTATTGGTTTTATTTTCTGAAAGAAAAGAAAATTTCCGTAAACATATTCTTAGGTAGATTTTGTATATTTACATTCTGACATTCATGGTTTCATTATATTCCCATTATTTTATTTTACATTATTAAAAAAAATATTACTTTTTCTTATTAACAGTCTACAAACTTTAATTTCTCTGTATAATTTTGGTCCATCACCATCACCTGGAGAGCCCCTTAGCTAAGCTAGAATATTTTTCTTTCATTTTTTTTTTTTTCATCTTTTAAATCTCTAGAAATTAGATTTTGTAAATCTTGAAGAAATTCAAACTGTGAATGTCAATCTCGTATATGTGAAAATCTTTTGCTTTGTTTTTGCAATCAAATGATGAAAAAGATTTTATACAACAAATTCAGCATTCACTGTGCATTTGTATCTGACATTATTTTCTTTCAATGGTCAATCCTCATGTTTCACATTGATTTTGGCCCAGTTTAATTTGATTCTTGACAGTATTTTTCAGGTGTTTCTATCAGTTTCTCTTTCAAGGAATCAAGATTATTTGCACTTGACTGATAGAGAAAATGAAAAAATACAAGAAAATCTGTTGCATTGCAGAATATTATGAGCACTAAATTTCATTTGTCATGTTACCGTTCACACTCAACTGCATGCGACAGTGAGTTAGTTTTTTATGTACAACTCTTACTGTTACTTCTCTTGCACTCCGTGTTTTTTATTCACACTTGATAAAAATCTGTTGCAGTTCATAACATTAAATTCTTTAACAAGCAAAGAAGTTATGAATGAGTTTAATTAAGTAATAACTTCTTTCCCAAGTTGCAGCTTAAAGACTTCTATGTTCAAACTATCGATGTCATATATACAAAAAGAAGGCAATATAAGCAGCATACTGTGTTTTGCGAAGACTGAAATATATCTGTAGTGGATCTAAGGAGGAAGCGTGAATATTTAAGATTGTGCTGCAAATAAAATATGCAATATATACAAACATAAATTATAAGAAATAGCCAAATGGTAACGATATTTAATCACGACAAAAAATACATGTTTGAAACAACAGATTAAATTTTATATACACAATTTACAATTTCTTTGTAATGATGTGTACAAAAGTATAGAGGAAAGGTTCTTTGCTGTTTCTGAAATGTTCAATATCTAAAAGGTTGTCTGCCATTGATTGAAAGGTTGAATTTAACTTAGACAAAAGATTTTTCTATGAAAGATATCAAGTGAAAAAGTTTCTTGTAAGAATTTTCCTAATCGCTCATAAAGAAAGTTTGTTTCTTTGGCGGCAATTTTGACACATAATTCCTGTGTGTATATTTGCATGTGTGAGTCTCAAAATGCGACGAAAATTCGTTTGTTGTTTCTATTTATAGTTTTTTTAAACAACAAAATCGGCTCCAGCGGCTTGGTAGCTTGTTGCGAATTTTTCTGAGAAATGCGTGGGCGAATGTTGTATTTTTTATTTTTTTAGCCAATAGGATTTCTTGAAACATTTAAATTAGGGATGGATTTGACAAAGATTTTAATTGTCAGTTGAGCCTATTTTTGCACAAATTTTGACTGTTTTGTTAAATAAAAATAAGCCCCGAGAAATTTCCTTAACAACCAATGAAATTCAAGAAAATGTTTGAAAATTGAAATGAGGGTTGCTAAACATCAACCAAGTACAACTGACCTTTTGCTCATTCAGAAGACGTTTGAAATAAAATGCAGTCATGGAACACTCATCTTTCGTTTCAAATAAACATTCTTGAATTGAAATTAATGTCTTCAAATCATAACATTGCCATGATATCAGAGAAATCGGTCAAAGTTATGGCGTTTTCACCAAAATGGACCTCACTAGAGCCTAGAACTAGATCCTGGTAGAACAACACGATTCTTAAGACTGCATATACGATAAACCATTTCTTTCAGAGATTCCTTCATCATATGTTACACGATTTACCTTTTGCTTGTGCTTATGTGAATGGTGTCCTTACAGACAGTTCTTCCATGGAAGAACATATGCGACATGTGTAATTCGTTTTTTAATGTTTCCAAATATTTAGAGTTGTACATTTTGTACCTTAATGTGCGTGTTAAAATGTAGACTGGAATATCTCTTTGGACAGACTGAAGCTTCCCTTTTGACTACTACGTGACTTGATGTGGACATTCAAAATACTGTTCATGCCGCGTAATGCTCGATGTGCCAAAACAGACAGTGACATGGTCTGGTCATCATGTAGGACGGTCCAAATGCCTATTACGTTAATGTTTCAATTACATTTATCAGGGTTTGTTCTCTTATATTTTTGCTACCAGACATGAACATACAAAGAAATTTTACTTTTCTTGTGAATATTTACTTGATTCTTGCAGTTGCTTACACATTTTGTATGCTGATTTTTGGTTTCAGTGCACATATTCGTTCAGGTTACTATCTACCTTAGACCTTGGTTTCTCTGACCTTTAATAGCAGATTTTAAAACCCGTTTTGTAGGTCTACTTGTACCACTACAAAAAATAATTTTCTGCCCTTCCCTCTATTATACTTTATACACATGTCAAAGAGTAAGAAAAGTGTCACGTGACAGTTTGGCTAGAAGTACCAAATATAAGTCCTTGTCTAGTTATAGCCAATCCGTCAGACTGACATCATAGTGACATAGAAAATAGAAGGCTGAAGTAAATGCTTTGACAGTTTTTTTTTTCTCTTATAGCCAATCTGCGTTTATACCTTTTGCAATGCAGACAGACTCTCCACGAAAGATTTTAAACGATTTTCCACTGCCGTAACTTAATTCCCGACGGACAAATATAGTTTAATTTAGTACAGAATCACGATAGAAAGAACGAGCCTCCCGGCAAGTAAATTTTTTTTTCACAAAGAATATTTTTGTTGAGCTTTTGAAAATTAAGATTGAAATTTTTTCAAGCGCGCATAAATTTGAAGAATTTATAAACATCGGACTAATTAACTACTGCAGGAACTAATTAATTACTGTTTTACCATTTTAGCTTATTAAAAGGGAACATTGATTTTAAATCCGGAACGAATTCAAGCAGTAGAACAAGCAAAAAAGCCTTTAGTAAACTACACCGGCTCAATTATTTAAGTGAGGACGCTGAATGCAAACTGACGTTAACGACAAATGCATCAGCAGAGTGGCTGTTGGAACGGTGCTACAACAAATTAATAATGACATTGCCAAGCCAATTTCATTTTTCTCTGCCAAAATGACTACCACTCAAAGGAAATACAGTACCTTTTCCAGAGAACTTTTAGTAATCTATTTAACTATAAAAGTCCATTTTGGAAGGTAGAAACTTCTTTGTTTATCCAGATCCCAAACCTATGACAAAGCAACAACACTCGCCGACATAACAATATTCAATATTGCGACAATTAGATCATATCTCGCAGTTCACTTCAGACATCAAATACGTATCTGGACACACCAACACTGTAGCTGATGTCCTATCAAGAACAACGATTCATCACAGACTTTGCAGATTTCAGCTATGTGTCTGTGGTAAGTACGAATAATAATAACTCTTTTTACCCAGACCTTTCAAATTCGAGCGAGGTGAAGAAAAAGACGGAAAGAAATTCAGGAGTCTATGTGAAATTTTCTTTGGACCAATGAAAAATTTTGTTTTCACAGGAATTAGCTGTTGAGCCTAGAAAAAGAAAGAAAACAGCGATCTATGCGAAATGTTTATATATATATATATATATATATATATATATATTAAGGAAAAAATGAATCAACAAGGGATGAGTGACTGAAGCCATGTGAAAAGTTCACTTCTGTTCATGCGTCCAATATTCAGATTTTTGCCAGTGTCAAATTACTCGCTAATTATATTATTCGTCTGAACCAAGCACTTAGCACATCAAAGAACTTTATTCCAACAATCCAAAAAAGCTCAATATTTCAAACTATCTCTCTTCGTCTACTTTTGAATATATGCAACTGTATATCCCTTCTGTGAGCAACGAACTCTCTTACCTTTGTTTTAACATTTTTTAATATTATTTTACGCCAGATTATTTAATCTGTTGTATGAACATTTCTTCATCATGACAATTCGTTAAAACTACAGACTTTCAAAATTTCTTCAAGATTTATTTTCTTGAAAAGACCTACTGACACAACTTCAAGCGTGTAAATTCGTAAATAAATTCCTTGTCTTGATTTGTTAAAATTGCCTGTATGTTTCTTCGTCATTATCATCCTTCATTAATCTTCTCGGCCTGGGTAAATCAACTGTTGATTTTAACTCAGAAGTCCCACGCCATTATAAGTCTATAATAGATGAACAACAGAAAGCACAATGAATACAATAGTACAAGGGACGTCACTTCTGTTGATAAAATTAACTGCTTTGAGGAATCCTAGACCATAGGTACCTCTTTCTCTACGTAAGGCTATTTTTCAACATTTTCACGGAATATTACACCAAAGCTATTGTAAAAATGATTACTCAAAGGTATGCATGGTCTAGCATAAAAACAGACATACGGACCTGGACAAAAAAGAATTGCTTAGCATGCCAACAAAATAAAGTTAAAGCACCTATTGGTACATTTAGTAACCTGTGGACTCTTCCAATATCCTCACCTTTTCTAACCTAAAAAAGGCACAGTCCACATCGTACGCCTACGTACAAAAAAACCTCAGCCAATAGAAATGGCGAGAATCGAATCAAGCAATTCCATTGGTCAATCGTTTTCTGAAACAGGAATTGCGCCAAAACTAGTTGAGCCACTTTTGGAAACCCAAATATTATAAAAAGGAAAGCAGACAGCCCCATTCAGTCAGTCTAGCTAACTCACCGAGCAATTACCTAAATACTCCACGACGTTTCGAACCATAATTTTGCCGCGCTTTTCAAAGAACATTTACTGACTCACTTCGAACATTCGACGAACGACTCTTGAAACTTTTCACTTAATTTCTTATGCATATTGATTTATAATCATTACAAAAATAAGAAATACGAAAGCGAATACAAATACAAAATACGATTAAGGGTAGACTACTTTGACAAACTCTTTTGCAAAAAACTCTTAATTTTATTATTACAATCTTTGATACAAACAAGAAAATAGCAAACATTACGAATACAAGAGACATTAACCATTTCAGCATACACATACAATTTACGCACGCAACTCATACAAATATTATTCCAGTTTGTAAATGTTTAATTGTATATAAATGTTGTATTGTTTTGATCTATATATGTCTCGTTTTTTCCTTGTTTGAAATATCACGATTGTTTGTATATTTGTTTGGGACGCGGTCAAACACGCAACCATTAATAACAAATCCTTCTGATAAATTAAATGACCCAACAAACCCAGATGCAAGGTTTACTAATTTTCATATCGATCTGATAAGTCCAGTCACAGCCTCTCGGGGATACCATTATATTTTATCAGTAATAGATTGATACTCACGATGGCCAGCTGCATATCTGATCGAAAATACATGTAATGAAATTATAGCGAAGATATTGCTCGATCAGTGAATCGCGCAATTCGGTGTTACTTCCATAATCACCACAGATCGTGATCTCAATTCAAATCACAGCTTTTCAAAGAATTCACAATATTGCTTGGGATTCAACGCATAAAGTCTGCGGTATATCCTCGATGTTCAAACAACATGATAAAACTGTTGAGGACCGTGTGTTTGTGTGTTGTTGTATTAGAAACACGCGTGTAACTCCTGGTAGTATATTAAAAGGTCCAACTACAAGAAAATTGCCGGACTTGAATTAAGTCCAACTGAAGATGTAAAGAAGACAAACAAGACCGATATATATATATATATATATATATATATATATATAAACAAATATGTATTAAACAACACAATTATACAATGGACATAGACAATAACATTTGTGTGTGTGTGTGTGTGTGTGTGAACATTTGTGACAGTTCTTTGGTGAATGTTCATACGTACGTGTATGTGTGTATAATCTTCATGGCATCTCCCACAAAGGGGAAGACGCGGATCTTCTAAGAGAGCTTACATTGTAGTCGCTGAAATGGAGAAATGAAAAAGAGGATTTACCTCACCTCCACGCGAGGTGGGATGCAGCACGAGGCCTGAAGGAAAGAGAACGAGGCGAGAAGTTGCCCAGTATTTATAGTATAGGAAAAATGGCCCCTAGTGACAATTTGGCAATTAAGGAGGAGCTAACTCCTGCAAAACGATTTCATCGGCAATTAAAAACTATACTGGCCACCAGCAAACAACCAAAATGACTAGGAAGACAATTTGTCACTTATAATATTGTCTATGAGAAATACAGTCAAGGATGATTTTCGATGCACTCCTGTAGAAATAGTTTGTAGAATAACTGACACCCTGATCAATTTTTTTGACGGTAATGCAGAACTCGAATTCACGACAAAGTAATCACACAAATATATTCCAAAAGATAATTGTGAGTATATATTTGTTTGCAATGATGCAGTGAAAATCGCTTTAGCTCTGTGTTATGAAGGACCTTACCAAAAGAGCTAATAAATATTTTACCATTCTGCACAATAGAAAGAAAATTATATTCCCATTGATCGACATATGTTGATCCTCAATTCTCATGAACACGGCAACACAACAGAAATATTACACGAACATCTACACAACAACAAACTATGTAGGAAATTTACTCATCCATTGTTTTTATATATAAAAATCTTGAATGTCCGAATTACAAACAATAATAAAAGTAAAATAAAAAAACATGAGTATGCCTGTTAGTGTTAAATAAATCATTTGTATTTATAAACATACATACGTAAATTCAAAAGAGATAAAAATTATGAAAAATATTGTTTTATTGAGTTTAATGTTTTTGGGTAGTTGGTTCACAGAAAGAAGATTCATTGACTGTTTTTGTTGTTGTTAGAGATTATTCGTTTAATGTCGCCGACTAGCCATCCATGATGTTGTTGGAGATGATTTGTTTGAAGTCGCTGACATATGTTTCTTTCAGCAGGTGCTGTAGGAAAACAGTCACCTCCCTAATGTTGGTCTCTTTTTGAAAGTCGAAATCTGTGGGTTTTAAGAAATTTCTTCCGAAAGTAGGCTCAAGAAAAATAAAGTTTTACTTTTCACTGATTTTAAAACAATAGATACTTTTATGATTTAAACGGTGTGTGTTGTATTGTGGATTGTTTTGGCATGTTTGTAATATTGTCTGTTATTGGTATAAAATAAAGTTTGGGCGTGTTTTAATAAGGTATGTATAGGGGTATGTAATTGTGATAGGTCTATTTCTTATACCTACAACCCTGAGATGATACCAACACAACAAAATACTAACCCTTTCCAAACAGAATCTATGAGATGTGATAGAAAGGTATGATGGGCAGAACGTTTCAAGACATATAGGTACATTATAAAAATTGATTTGCTCATTTACTTGTAGTAATGTAATGATATTCAATCTGGGATGGGAATTATTGTAGGAACCAAAATTGCAATAAAAATAAAAAATAAAATAAGCAGGAATATGTGACGGGAGTGGCATTTTGTCACGTGGCTACATTAGCTAAATTTGTACTGCAGTGTTCTAAACATGTGATTAATATGAACCACTGAATTAAATGCATAGACAAGCAAGGGGATTATGTCGAAAAAATAAATATTTGTTGTGCAAAACAATTTTTTTTTATTTACTACTACTACTACTAATAATATATATATATATATATATATATATATATATATTATATATATATATATATATATATACGCATAGACACACATATATTTACACTGGATATTTAAACTATTTGAAAGATAAATAATAAAAGAAATTGACTGTTTTTGAACAAATAATAGAAATAGTAAACAAAACAAAATAACGTTAGGGCTCGAAACACTTTTCCTACAAATTTCAAAATACATCTTCGTTCATTAAAAAATGTTACGTTAAAAGGATAAAATAATAAGATTATAGGCAAATGTTGTTATTTTTTTTAATGATAAAGAATAGGGAAAGAAATCGAAGATACTAAACCAATAGTCAAAGAAAACTAAAACAAACTTTACGACTAGAAATGCTTCTTCTACAATTTCGAAAATTACGTCCGCTTTCATAAAAAAAGAAATAGTATTCTTAAATAAATTTAAATAGAGTAGAACTATTCATGTCAATTATAAGTAATTTAACAAATATAATGTTGTAGTGGTATTGACGGAATAAATCAACCCACACATTTTTTTACTTTACGAATGTGCAAGAAAATAAAAAGCAAACAAGAGAAAAAATACAAGAAAATAACTTTTCTTAACATTTTATTTATAAATGACAACAGTTTTACAATAAGAATAATATGAGTTACTTCCCTTTGACTGGGCTAATGTTTTTACTAATAAAAAACCATTTTTTTATCCGAGCTCACAAAAACTGAATTAACTTGTAGTTCAAAATGTTCACTGAAAGAGAATCTTGTAAAGCTGAAAATATGTTAATAAACTTTTAGCTTTAAAGAAGTTGGAGAAGTGAATGTTCCGTTTGTTTTCGTTGCTCGTAGTTGAATGTATTGTTCGTAATTGTTTGTACTTAACTTAAGTTTCGTCAGATTCAATAACGTAATTGAATAAGTTTTACAAAATTGTAGAAGTTGGTGAGTGAAATGTTTCGTTGAAATTGTAGCTTGAATTTCAGTGAAGTTATTTCATGTTAAAGAACTTTAGATTCCAACTGTATACTTCGCTGCAGTAATGATTCAAGCGTCGTGAAGTCGATTAGCAAATTCTAGTCGTCGTAAATTCTCATTATTTATTGTACTATGTACAAATGTGGCACAAGGCCGAAAAGGGGGCTGGGGAAAAGGACGGTCTTAAAATAAAACTTAGCTAGCCACAATCACTGACCCTATCATACTAAACAATATTCCTATCACCAAAACAACACATTTTTATCCATACCTTTTCTTACTACATCCACCAAAATGCCTCTTTGACTCAATGAAAAACTTAAATACACCCCTTATGTACAAATATTGTCTGTGGGGGAGGGGGGGCATAAAAACAACAACTTTTTAAAAAAATCCCCAATGAGTATATACAATATGTCGAAATATGTTTACAAAAAACTAAACAAAATTAGTGTTAGTATTAAAACCCCCAACAAACTTTGAATGTGGCAGAAATATCAGTTAACCGGACGAAATCGATGCGAGACTATAAAAATAAGGACACATTCAAACCGTCAAGCACTCACACAAGCACTCACTCATCCATACACAACAACAAATACGAAAGCACACGCACGAAACGAAAGGCGCCCCGCATCCACCAGAGAACTGACATCACTGACCACCTAAACGAGGGAGGGGACGGGGAGTTAAACTAAAGGGAAAAAAAGGTGGGGACAGAAATAAAAGGGGACCAATGAGCAAACACACCCTAGCTAACTTTATCAGAACAGGAAAGAAAAACTAAACGAAAAAATATAAAATCCTACTCTAACCTAAATTTTGGGAAGGGTTGCCCATGTTCAACCCAGAAAAACAATATCCTGATGCCTAACCGACATCAAAATGCCACCCAAGTCAGCCCATTTTACACGGCACAAACGCGCAAGATTCACCCACCTTTTGCTGAATTCTGATGAGGTGAGCCGCCGCTTTTCCGTCCTAATCTTGACTTTAAGCTGATGCTTAAAGTACAAGATCAGTTTGGGAAGAGGTGAACTTCTCGCCCTCATGGAATCCCTTCTGACGCGTCGTCCAAATCACGACTCATAACCCCTAGTAAGCAACAGAACACATAGTGTTCAGCCTTCGTCAATTGCGGCAACACATTGCTACAAACAGAGCTAGCTTCAAGGACAAAAAACTTCCCTGCAACATGCAAACTTTGCAACGGCACTACCGCCTTGCACCGAAAAAAAGCGTGACCAATGGTCTCTCGACTTCCCCAGTACAACGACGACAGTTTGGATATTTCTCAAGCCTGCTGCACAGAGTCTCTTGCCGACCCAGAGGGGCTTCACGAATAACCAGCCAGGTGAGTGATGCCTCATCGTTATTGAGGCATTTCAACCCAGGCGCCCAAGGCCATATCGAGCGAGCCTCCTGCTTCGTAAGACCGAGCTCGCCAATTAGATCATCTTGTGCGGCCCCCCTAACTAATACTTGATACAATGCCTTACGAGACAACACCTGGGCGTTGGAGAGGCCATCCGTAGCCCGCAAGAGGGCTTCAGAGCGCGACGACATTCACGATAGAAGGAGCACTCGGCACGTGGTGTAATGGCTGGCCTCCTCTTCGCACGAGTGCACACTTCTCAGGGACGGGAAATGTTTCTGGACAATCTTCTTTCAAAAGGCACCCTCCGCATCCGACCCGCGACACATTCGGTCTAGAAAGGTGATGCGAAGCATATATTGACGAATCTCAATGCTAGGCATACCCAGACCGCCCTCCGAGGGATGAAGGCAACAGACCTCGCGAGATACCATATGGGCCTTGCCTCTCCACAAGAAAGAGAACAAGACCTTGACTAATGACATTAGTCGGGCATACGGGAGTGGAAGCACAGAGAGTCGGTACAGGAGAATTGGATATATGTGAACCACATACTTCCGCCCTTCCCTTCAGGGAAAGTCTCCTCCGAGACCACAGATTAACCGCGACCTCGGCCTTCCCTTGTACCTCCGACCAATTCATTTCCAATGGAGATCAGGACCGAACCAGACGCCGAGTATCTTGATCGGCCCATCTGTCCAGAGGAAAGGTCCGGGAAGAGAAACTCCCTTCACGCACCCAACCGCAAGCCCACAGACTTATCGCGGTTGATCTTGGCCCTGTCACCATCTCATACCCACTGATCTCCTTGCTGACTTCGTTAATCTCGGCTCTGCTCGACACAAGAACCGAAACGTCGTCAGCATAGGCTGAATACCTGGCCGAGGTGGAAGCACCAGGCAGCGAAATTCGCGTAGGACCGGATTCGCCTTTAACTTGCGAAGGAAAGGTTCCAACGCAAGAACGTAAAGCATAGGAGAGAGCGGACAACCTTGACGAATGGAGCGAGACAATACGAAAGGCTTCGATCTTACCCCATTCACTTCCACCAGCGCATTTCCACAGTCGGACAGGAGCGAAAGTCGGTCTGTTCTCCAGAAATCGATGGGCCAATCAGACGAGACAGGTCTGTTCGGGCCCAATCGACGAGAAGACTGCTGCAGACGGTTGGCTAAGATCTTCGCCAAAATCTTTAAGTCCGTATTTAACATCGTTAAAGGGCGAAAGTTCCTAACCCATCCCCACCGTCCTTGTCCTTACGCAGCAACTTGATCACACCCCTGGTGAAGCGTTGGGGTAAAGACCCCTGCTTCATCCAGTGGTTGAAAAATCAGCTGCAGCAAAGGAACAAAAACGGGCGACAGCCTCAAGTACACTTCGTAGGGAAGACCATCTAGTCCCGGAGACTTATCCAGGCCAACCTGCTTCAGCGCTTCCCAGATTTCCGACTCTGTTATGGGACCCTCGCACCCTAGCCGCTTCAGCTGCCTCAAGGCAGGGAAAGTCAGCCAAATAGGCGTCGAACTGAGCAGAGCTCAGACCGGGCTCCTGGTGAAAAGATCCTGAAAGTAATCACGAAATGCCTCGCATATGCCCGCGTTTGTAGTCACGGTCCGCTTATCCGGCAATGTGACGCCCGCTATATGTCGCTTAGACGCGTTCCTATTCTCCTCTACACGCAGTTCAGCGGCCATGTTCGTCGCCTCAGAAGACATTCTTTTTAGCCTAGCCCTAACTACCAGAGCTTGATCCTTCTTGATAAGCAAGGAGGCCAACTCTGCCTTAGCTACGACTATGTCCCCACTAACACGGGATTTCACGGCCCGATCAAATTTTTCTTCTAAAGCCGTTTGCGCCGCTAATCTATCTAGATTGAGTCGACGACTAAAATCGGCAGCAAACGTTCTAATTTTGGATTTTAATTTGCCCCACCAGGCGTTTCCCACAACCGCCCCCGTCAATTCCCTCTGAATGATTAGTAGCAGCTGGTCCCGGAAACCCTGCTCACCAAATAGTGAACAGTTAAATTTCCAGTAACCAGCTAGTCTAGCCCTAGGCTTATCTAAGTTTACACGGACCCGGACAAGCCTATGATCCGTATAAACTATATAGTGGAAGCTTGGACACCCTAAGAGCCCTACATCGACTCTCCTAACTAAGACTCGGTCCAGGTAGCTCGCAATCGAGCCAGGAGCCGAGTTGCCACTATTAGTCCAAGTCCATGCTACCTCCCGAGGGTGTTCATTCCGGTATTTATCGACGAGACCAAACTCAGCGATAAAGCCCCGAAATGGTTTCACGTCCGGGTTGTTAGTACCTTGACTTTGCCCTATACGATCTATATCGGGGTCAAGGACGGCATTCCAATCCCCCGCTAAAACTACCCGACGAGACGTCGTCAAGTACGGCGCGATCTGCCGAAACAAAGCAGGCCGCTCGGCATGGATATTGGGCGCATAAACCCCAATGAGACGTAGAGCCTTATCCTTTATGGTAACATCCAGCACGCAAAGCCTGCCCGCCGGATCCGCGAAGACAAGGGTACACGCAGCCTTCAATGACCTGCTCACTAGCCAAGAGACACCCCTCGAACGACCATCAAAACATGCTGAATAAAGGACGAACCCCCTAGACAGAATGTTCTCACAGTCATGAGAAGAAAACCGGGTCTCTTGCACACAATACATCCACCCTGAGGCGCTGAAGGTCACGAGAGAACCTCGCCCTGCGAGACTCGGACCTCAGACCCCGGACATTTACACTAGCTAACCAGAGAGCCATAGTGAAGCCTGATTAGGGTTGAACTACTGGTTTGAACATGGACGGGGTAAGGATACCGACCGCCTCTCCCATAGACCCATGGCCCATCTCAGTCTTGATGGAGCCGTCTTGGGAGATACCGCCGATATCCTAGGGGAAGGTCAATTTAAGTGCTCTATATAGGGAGGGGTGAACTAAAACGGGGACCCTCCCTGCACAGAACTGTTTTAAATTTTTCAAGTGATCATTTTCGGTTATGGCAATGGGTAGAGCCATTTTATAGGCATTGATGGCTTCGTCAATCATTGCCCAAATCTGTTTAGCAGCAGGTCCTGATCTTATAACCGTCAAGACTCTTTGAGCATTTGGGAAGTTTTGCGGAACCTCTATGTCCAGGTCCGCAAACTGCTTGATGGAGAGTAAGTATTTTAGGTCCTTTAGCCTGTTTCCATAATCCTGGGCCTCTCAGCCTGGGCTGGGGAAATATGACACACCTCCTCTCCAGTGTTGAAAATGTGTCTTTTTTTCCTTTGTTCTTTTGGATCTTGCGTGGGGCTTCTTAGGCGCTTCGGAGCGGGAGGAGGCATATCGGCTTTTTTGACCGGTGATTGACTGGGGGTATGGAGGGGGGTGGATTTTTGTTTAACGGGGGAGGGAGTGGGTGTATGTAGAGGGGTATAGAAGGACCTGTGTCTATAGGGGCTGGGATCTCTACTGAGGGGTGAGGATTTGGATGGCGAAGGTTGTTTCTTCGGTGAAGGGGTGGGCCGAGCAGAGGACGTTGAAGGGGTAGGGTCTTTTGTTTTGGCATCTAATTGCTTCTTCAGCTCTTTTATTTTTTCGGTCTTTTCGTAACCTGGGTCAAATTTCTTTTGCTTTTCCTGGAGTGTCAGTTCAGAGGCCGGGGCATCGCCCTTAACGTTGCTAGAGGGAGTGGGGCTGTAAGTGCCTTTCTTCCTTGGGGCTTCAGGGGACTGAGGACCCGCTGTCCGGCGCTTCCCTCTGGCCTTACCAGCAACCAGCCATTCTCCCTCCCCCTTCTCCACAACTGCACTGGCAGCGGGCGAAGGCTCTTTGGGGAATGTGGCTTTTGATGACACGCCAACCGGAGGATTAACCGACCCGGTCCCGGAGGCTGGTACGCCCATTACAGGCGAGGCGGAATCTACAGACGCGGTCAGAGGGGGACCTTGAACGACTGGAGCTTGACTTCCAGAGGCCTTCTTCTCTGGGCAGGAGGAGGAGAGATGACCAGTCACTCCACACCTCCAGCATACCGGTCTTCGACCCATCACAATGACCGGTAACTTCAAGCTACCAACATCCAGACAGTTGGGGATGGAGCGGAAGGCTTTCTCGTCCAGCATGATGTCAAAGCTCCACCCCCCGCTCAAGCTATCACAGGAAGCTCCCAGAATTTCGCCATACTGGGAGAAGAACGCGGCGAGATGTTCCCCGATAACTTGAGGAGGGACCTCGTATACTGTTACACTGGTCCTTCTTCGGCCTTCATACTCCGTCCGCAGTATAATTTCTTTCGTTATTAGCTCGCGGCTAACCGCGGCGACGCAGTCCTCCGATGTGGGCAACAGTACGTCCCACATGAAAAATTTAGCTCCCTTAACTATTCTAAGGGCTTGAACCCGAAGGATTCTAGTGTGCTTTCAACACTGTGTTTTCGTCGAGCGACAAATTTTGCGCGTACGCTTGTCCACGACGAAAACCGACACTATTCTTTTTTCAATTTTCTTTAATTCTTGGGGTCTTCCAAGAGTCCACCTTCTACAACAAGGTGGGCGTAACTCTTGGCACGCTGCAAGAACTCCGCTAAATTGATTACGCACTTTGGTGGGGACGACCAACAAGAGGGCGATTCCCCGGCCCCAGGCTTATCTTGCGGTTCATTTCTTGTTTCATTGACTATTTCAGAATTTTGGCCATTATTGGCCTCCGTAGGTTTAACTTTTTCCTTGATGTTGCCATTATTGGCTTCCATAGTATTATTTTTTTCTTTTTCTTTTTCTTTTTCTTTTTCTCCCAGCGGTTTCAACGTCGCTAGGGGAAGTGGTCTCAAGAGCAGGAAATTCATTTAGATTGTCTTTGTCCGGGGGGGTCTTTTTTGGTAGGGTTGAAAAGATGCTTACGTATCGACTTTCTATAATCCGATAAGTTTGGCTTTTTTTTAATTGCTAAAAAGGAAGGTGTTTTTTTTCCTTTTTTTCCATTTTTTAAGAAGGAAGGGGAAGGGTAAATACGGGTAGGGAACCGCCTCATAGGCGGAGGGAGAGAGAAAAATATAAAAGGGGAGGGTAAAAATAAAGTTTTTCTTATCAGCAAGACAACAATTTAAACTAGCAAACAAATATCAACAGAAAAACAGAAGGACGTGTGCAAAAATTATAAACACAAATGTAAACAGGTAAAACGAAAACGAAAACAAATGGACAGAAGAGAAAATGTGAACAAAGTTCACAAAAACGAAGAAAGAACAAAAATTGGAAGAACAACAGACAAGAAAGCAACAAATTACACAATAAAACTAATAGTTATAAACGGAAAAATACGAGTAAACGCTATACAAAATAAAGTACGAAACTAAAAATGTAACAATTTACAATATGGCTGCCGATAAAAAACGGTCAACCCAACAATGAAAACGTAAAATAAGGAAAAAAGAGGAGGGACAGAAATTACAAATTAAACACGAAAATTAAAAACAAATATTATATACACGTAATTAACAGATAAAACGTAGACTTTTTAACGGGTATTAAAATAAAAACACAGAAATAATTAACACGTAATAATAAACAAATAGATAAAGGGGAAGAAAAAAAAAAGGTCGGACGAGAAACGAAAAATAAACAGATAAACTCCGGGGTGTGGGCACGGGAAGAAAATAGATTTAACAATGAAAAAGTAAAACGTAAAATTAATTAAAAAATAGAGAAGAACTAACTAAAAAAAGAAGTAACGGCAAATAAGAGGGAAAGGAAATGAAAAGGAAATGGTCAAAATAAGAACGTTAGAAAAATCGCAAATTGAACAAAAAAGTCGAAAAGTAAAGTTAGAAAAATGTTAGAAATAAATCAAAACTTAGCTAAATTAGGGCAGTCAAAAAAAGTTCAAATGTAATCCTTCAAAAGACAGAATAAACGGTCAGACAAGAAAGTCGTCAATTCTCACTGACTGGGTTCGCTCGTACCTTCAATTTATATGTTTTTTTTAACCACGTGACAGGCTCCAAAGGCATTGTTTTTTCGTCAGGTCAAAAACTAGATTGACGTTGTTCGGACGTAGTGGTGAGCAGGTAAATTGTTTTTTTAACATTTGTTAACCACTCAAGAAGCGGCTTACAAAACTCAGTCTGGAGCCTGATATGTTTTGTGTTGCTTATTGAGAACAATGCACGTAAAGATATACGAGATAATTTTAATATTTATTGTCCAATGAGAAGTTCAGGTTTTCAGAAACATTTATGAAGATGTGATCCGCTCTCTGCACGAAAATCGACATTTGTGAAAAAGTGGTAGCGGACAGCTAATATGCATTAAATGAACTTCATATAGTAATTCTTAGTGAGACATTCTGAATAAATTAAACTTGCTAAATAACAGTAGCACTTATAAAACAAGCGATGTATACCACGACTTAAAAAATAAACAAATATGTATTTTAACAAAAATTATAATAACAAAAAACATAAGAATAAATAGATAAGTAAAATAATCAGTGATGTTGAGACACCCAAAATGACTAGTGAGTTCGTCTCTCTTGACCGTAACTATAGTTTGCTGCCTAGATTTTGCTATTTGTTTTATTGAATTACTGCCACATGATGATAATTACAGGTGGCGCGAGATTTGAAAGAATCTTTTCTCATATTGAAAAGACGTATTGTTTTCTAGGTGTCGGAGTAAACAGTTTGTCATCATCAAAAGTACCACTAATTATTATATATATTTTGAATGATAATGGTACATGTGTTGCGGACCCCGCAGCGTGCAGTGCTGGTTTATTACTAAGTGGCCTTGTGCCAGACACCGCACTAAACTACCGAGTCCACAAGCAAAGTAAAAAAATATATAAATGCGTAATAATGCGTGAATGAACAGTGAGAGGAAAGGGGTCAATCAACAAGTGCATAAATTAATGAACATCAAAGAGATAGCCGGAATAAAATGACAAAGACGTCTGTTTGTAAAACATGTGTAACTTTAATTAGAATGAAACAAGTAACTTATCTCGTGGTACGAGATTAATGAAAAAGGTTCCGCGCCAAAATAGAAATGCAAGATGAACAAGGCGGGAAAAAGAGTTTTATAAGGTTCTGGAAAAAGGAACTCGTTAAATACGAGGTGTATGTGCGCACAGATAGAAAGGAGTACTCACTGTGGATTTTTTTTTTTGGCGTTGTAAGTGTGTGTGGTATTTTTGTGTTCAGGTTCATAGTTAGAAAGAATGTTCGGTCGTCTCAGAGTTTTTGGTGAGGCATTGAATTGGCTGCTGGAAATTTTACCGGATTGCTGTGGGCATCTAGCCAGGAGAAACGAAGAATGTTTGAAGCGAGTTTCATGGTCTTGTGGAGTTGTTTACGGCGAGCCCAGGGAGACGAAAAATGTTTGTTCGTAAGTAAGAATATCCCTGTCTGTATTTACTGGTTCACTGACGAGGGGTAAGTGTAAGTCACCTGTTGAATACGAAGTTTTTGCTCACGACTGTGTCGTGGGTCTCGAACGTCTTCTGGTCGAAAACGGAGGTCTGACCTGCGGATAGCAAGTTGTTCGTCAGTAAGATATCCCTGTCTGTATTTACGATTGACTGACGAGGGATAAAAAGGCCCACTTGTTGAATGAGAGTTTTGCTCACGACTGTGTCGTGTGTCTCTTTTGTCTTCTGGTCGAAAACGGAGAAGGTCTGACCTGCGGGCAGCAAGTTTGTTCGTCAATAAGATCCCCTGTCTGTATTTAAAGTTTGGTTCACTGACGAGGGATAAGTTCTGCTTGCGACTGTGTCGCGTCTCGAACGATGGGTCTCAAACGTTTTCTGGTCGAAAACGGAGCAATTGGTTGACCTGCGGGTAACGTCAAGATGAGAAGAAATCTTGGTAAATAAGTGTGGGGTCAACATCGTTGAGATAAGATATTCCGGCCCGCATATGGGTTCAGGGCACGGAATAAATGAGTTGTCCGTCTAGTCAGGTCGAAAGTCGGAAGGCAACTGGCTTGCAAACGCTGGCCGTTTGAGACGCCGAAAAACGCGCGGGAAAAAATTCAAAAACTGTTAGTCTGACTTCATCAGGAGGAGCTAGCGAAGTTCTTGCTATATCTAGCTGTGAGAGGAAGAAAGGGGTGAAAACCGCGCGCACACACGCACGAGTGTGAAAGGAAGGGAGGAAACTCGCGCGCGCGTAAAATATAGATGGAATTAATGTGTTAATTCCATAGATGTCACATTTACAATATGATGTTACAATCAAGTGTGAACATGCAGAAAATTCGTTCCGCATCTTACCAAAGATAATTCATTAAAATTCAAAAAATAAATTTTTCTGGCAGTTGGTGTATAATTTAATTATTTTAATATATATGATTTAATAAAAACGAGTTTTCTTTCAAATTCGACAGAAAAAATATACTTAATATTTATTTTTTAAAAATTACTTGTAATAATGTTTCAGTGCGATGAACTTCAACCGGTTTTGTAAGATAAGTTTTTTTTATTATTAAATAACGACATGTTTGAAGAAACGAAAAATGTAAAGTTTAATGCCATTTTCAAGTGTGACCGTTATTAAAAGAATTATTATTATTAGTAGTAGTAGTAGTAGTAGTAGTTTCCACTTAAGAAACTTAGATTACTTTTGGTATGAATGCTTAAAAACGAAATAAAATTACTGCTTTTGACTACTTTTCTGAAAGGGTAATATAATGATATATGATAATTTAATAACTCTTCATTCAAAATAATGTAAAAAAAAAAAACATATTGACTATAATTATAATTAGATATTTTAACATTCAGGTACAAAAGTAAAAGCAATGTATTGAACTCTAAAGTATATAACCAGAATTAATACTTCCAATGTAGTATAAAACATAAAATTATTAATTCTACTTTCATAAAATTGTGTAGAATAAATAATTATATTCTTAAACTATTAATGCTAAAGAAAGAATGTCTTGATTATTGCACTGCTGATTTACCGTATTTTGTGAGAATTTCTTCTCACGCAGTTCAACCCTTGGCAGAGACAAGAAAGACAAACAATTCAACAAAGCCTACCTTAAAACTTAAAACAAATTTTATTGTATCCTTGCAAAAAAAAGATTTTGCCCTTTTTTGCCCCTGGGAACAGGGTAGGGTAGTTCTTCAATGAATAGGTAGTGTCTTTTACTTCAGTAGGACACAATTGGTCTCTACGAAGTTGGAGAAGCTGGTATTAACTGGTCGTTGCAGGAGTTGAAATTCGGCTGTTGTCGAGATCGTTCATAAAGTTCTTCGTGTAAACGTACACATTTGACGACAGTCATTATGACTGAATTCTACAGCCTTGAAGGAATTAAGCTGGGACATGAAGTCGTCTCTGAAGCATTATCATTTGGTTGCTGCAAGGAATCTTCTACAGCCTTGAAGGAATTAAGCTGGGACATGAAGTCGTCTCTGAAGCATTATCATTTGGTTGCTGAAAGGAATCTTCTACAGCCTTGAAGGAATTAAGCTGGGACATGAAGTCGTCTCTGAAGCATTACCATTTGGTTGCTGAAAGGAATCATAGCCTAATTATTTAGGCTTGTTCTTGGGCGCAAATAGCCCTGCAAAGATATTCAAAAATGAGTCCGGACATTTTAATAATATGTCGCAACTGTCTCTGAAGCATTACCATTTTGGTTGCTGAAGAACAATCAATGCCTAATTATTTAGGCTTGGGCACTAAAGGCCCTGTCAAAGAGATTCAAAATGAGTCCTGACATTTCCAATATTTTTCCGCAACTGTCTCTGAAGCATTACCATTTTGGTTGCTGAAGAACAATCATTGCCTAATTATTTAGGCTTGGGCACTAAAGGCCCTGTCAAAGGGATTCAAAATGAGTCCGGACACTTCCAATACTTATCCGCAAATAACTCAAAAGGGCGCGGGCCGTTCTAAAATGCCCGCGAAAAACCAAGTCAAAATTCGACCAATGAAATTGGTCGTTACAAATCAGCCAATAGGTGCTTAAATTGCAGAATTTCTTACAATTTCTTTAATTTTTATTTTTTGCGTGGTATGATTATGTATTTTTTATTATTGACCTATGACCCCACGGGCTACCATGCGTAAAAAACGTTATTTTCATTACGTTTTACTTTTAAGCAAAAAGATAAACATTACTTTTACAAAATCCAATTAATTAATCTTTAGATTTACTAAATGACTTCGAAACATATCTCTAGGATAGATGTTGGATTCATAAGAGATGTTTCAATTTATTGTTTAGTTTACATTTTTCTTTTGTCTATAATGTCGGTTCGATGAATCAATGAATGGTGAGAAAACGTGCTGAAACGAAATGTTTTTAAAATACCTAAAAACTTTATTTATATGCGAAAATTAATTGTTCTTTTAATTCGGACTAGCAGCATGGCCCGGCGTTGCCCGTGCTTGATTCAAAAATCGTACTACTCATACAGCAATCGTTATCACTTGACTTAAAATATTTTTGCCCTTCCTTGCCTTTAAAGGAGTGCCCTTTGCCGTGCTGATGTTGCTACATGCCTTACTTCTTGCCTATCTCACGCGAATTTTTTCTAAGCTCTATATTAAACATTAAATCTCTTACGAAAAAAGAACTAAACAAAATGAACAAAACGATCAGCTTTTAAAAAAAAAGGACTCGTAACTCAAAGAACCGAATGAAAAAGAATGTTAACAACAAATACTTTTTCACACCGAACCCAGTTCTGCGGAATCAGAATCAACGTTGAGTTTAAGCAAGCGAATGAGCCAATTGGAGTAAAGTGCCATGCAGATTTAAATTTTTCCCACTTGTGACGAATGCAGCTATCGATTTTTTTTTTTTTTTTTTGCTAGCATGCTAGTTAACATTTGTGTCAGTCAGCTGTTGGCTCTCATGCTGGCCAATAGAATCTTCCTGCCTATTCGTGGCAGCCAGCTATAGGCTCTCACTCTGGCCAGTAGAAAATGGCCGCAAACTACATGAAAACTGCCGTAGAAGCATGAAAAAATCGATTATTTCCACTATCGATGGGAGTTGGGAAATGCAAAGTCAGTCTTGGCCTTCCCGCTAACTTGGAGCATGTGCATCTAAATTTTGGTGCAAATCCGTCGAAAATTGCGGCCGTGCATTCGTTAAGTTTTTTATTATTTTAGCTGTTGGTAGGGAGTGTTTTACCTTTGATTGTGGTAGATGCTATTTTCAGTACCCTAATTATTTTATTAGATGCTTTTGTCAGTACCCTAATTATTTTATATTCAATGTTTTGTTTTTTTTTGGGGGGGGTAAGCATTTCACCCCAAGCAAGTCAGAAGTGCCATTATCACACAGGGGGTTATGGAGAGTGAAAATGAGAAAAAAGTGTGGGTGTAGGGGGGGATTGAAGAAAGGAAAAAAGAGAAAAAGTATCAACGCAACAAAACATGGTGACTGATGTTGCATTTAGGTTTTTGATGATTGTAGTTATCAGGGAAGCAAGTGAGAGGAATGGAAGTTCCAATATGGAGAAGTGCGAGGAAAGATACTGTTAGAAGGGCGGTTACATTTAACTATTTCAACAGTAAAATATTGGGACCTCGATGCCAATCTAGTAGTACACTTAAATTCATGCAGTCTGGGCACCAGGGAAAAAATGCTCACCAGTGCAGTAGCCATGAAAATATTTGTAGAAAAGACAGAGGGAAGCCACATCACGTCTTTGAGAAAGCGGCTGAAGTCAAGAAGCTAATTCAGTACCGATTACATTACAGATCCTACTTTAGATTTTTTGAGAATATTGCAGTAAGGGAAGGTAGGGGAAAATTTTATGGATAAAACTTTAACTGCGCAACCAGTAATAAAAATCACAGAAATGCAGTCTATGTTGTTATTCATTTCAACATCATCATCATTTAATAGTAAATATATATATATATATATATATATATATATTTAAAGTAATAATAATATAATAAAAGTAATAGACACAGACATATATACATACATATATATAAACTTACATAGTTACAAACCTAATATATATTTTTCAGTGTTTGATGCAAAATAAATGTCTATTTTTAAGACTATAAACTTATTTTTATGATAACATTTAACTATAAATTCTGGTTCAATAACTGGCTTGTATTTTTGTAATTAATTATTTTAATTTTTCTTCCAGGCATAGTTTTGCATCTGTTTATATATATATATATATATATATATATATATATATATATATATATATATATATATGAAAGATCAAATATAGATAGGAATGCAATTTTTTGTATTCTGTTTTCTTTTATAATTTCTTCTTTCATGTTATTGTCTCTTCCTCTGTATATTTATTTAGGGTCAGCCAGGTAACGGTGAGAGAGGGAGGGGGAGTACGTCGCTCTACCCCGGAGCCAAATGATAATTAGCTACCCACCCCCACGAGGGTTACATATGGCATAAGGCCGGGTTTAACGTGGGATCTCCGTGGGCAGTCAATCACCGCGAACGAGACTCGTCCGGGTTCCTCTCCGCTCGAAATCAGAGAGTTAGACTGTTGGCCCCGGAGCCATACCCCGGAGCCAAATTGCTTGGTGGAAGAAATCGGCTGTATTCATGTCAGCTGCTGTTAGCATCGTAGCTGGTTAGCAATATCTTTTGGTTGATGACTAAAAATTAACTTCCGCATTTTGACTATACACATGGGTTTCATTTGGACACCATGTGTATTTAAAGTAGTTTCCGGTTATTATTTTTTTTTTTTTTTAATTAGGAGGACTTGTGTATGTTTAGGGTTCATTTGTTTACTTTTTGTGTATCGTTCTGTGAAAAAAAAAAACGCTGAGTCACCGAAAGTTAATGGCATTCGGACGTTTGAGTAGCCGGCAGTAACTTTCGGCCGGGTGCGATAACCTTAACTGTACTTTCAAATTGATCTCGTGCAAAAACAATTGTATTTTTCAATTTTTGACCCTGTCAGAACCACCGCCAGGTAATTTTTTCGTAGTCCTGTGAAGTTTTGTTGAAATCGGTTGAAAAATGTAGGAAATACGATCCCATATATAAACGTACAGACACAGACACGCACAATCTGCGTTTTATAATAAGTAAGATTTAGGTTATTCTGTGTTATAATACTTTAATCAAGATCTCTTTCAGATTCATAAATATATTTCACTATTACGATGTCGTAAACACCACATATTGTCAGTACCCCTGTGTTCATAACACAACCAGATATTCCCTACACGACAGCAAAAAAGAAAATGAAAAATGAAGATGTGTGCGAATAGTTCCGCGCATATTTCCGGTTGAAATATCCTCATGTACGAAATTCTCTTTCATCCTTTTGAACCAATCCGGAACATTCCTGGCGAAACGAAAACTCAAGGCTAGGAGCCAGCACCTGTTAAATCACAGCTATAAAACTTGCACGCCCAGTCGACAACAAGCAGTCCGTTAATATCTCGACGGCGTTACATCAACTCGACCCTCATGACCGGCCTATACGCACACCTCACTGGTGTCAGTTTTGATCTTGAAGATAGATCTATCAACAGCGCCAACGACACCCCACTCGTGCTACCAATTGCATATACCTCATGAATTTATACTAATGAATCCACACCATATATATATATATTTAAGTTTAAACTATATATATATATATATATATATATATATATATTGCAGTGAATCTGCTTTTCCTAACTTGTCTTTGCATTTTGCCCCGGAATTGTACGTTTGAGTTACCCCGTTTCATTTGTTGACCAAGCCCAGGCCTTGTTTTGTTTGAATTCTTTCTTGTTGATTTATTCATTGTTTTTGCATGTTAATTCTCATAACGTTCATTCACAGAAACACCATCATGATGGCCTATGCAGTGATGTTTGGTTATCTAGCAACCACTCTAGTTTAACGCATTTTTCATCGGCATATCGTCATTTTGAGTTAAACCTAGCATCATGCCATCTTGATTTAGTTTTCCACCTGGATTTCTGGATATAGCATTTTCTTCTTCTATTGTTACACCTCGAGCAGGCGTTTGTGTCTTTATTCTTTAACCTGAAAGAGAAGATTGTCCGCTATAAACTTTCAAGCCGTGGTTGCTTTTATCGATTCTGTCACCTTTATTCATAACCATTTCATGTGGGTAACCCGGGACAAATTTCACACATTTTTAAGCTTAACATGCACCTACAGATCACACATATATATATATATATATATATATATATATATATATATATATATATATATATATATATATAAAAAAATTCTGAATGTTTTAATTTGACGTGTTTCACCATTGATCTAGTGTCATCAGGAAAAAAAAAAGACAACTAAAACTCCAAGATGTGTCGTGATTTATACAGGGATTATAACTGCCACTTTAAAAAAGAGAGAAAATGAAATAACACAAACAAGAAAAAAAAAACGCGCTAACAATACTATCTCAAAATGAGAATTTATCTGTTACCTCCTCAAATAAAAGTGAATGAGTTATGAATATAAATATTAATACTTTTCAAGATAAAATAGGATTTCACTTCAATGACGTTAGTCTATAGTGTAGTGGGGCTTAAGGGTTTGAATGAACAATTGATTTACCTACGCCAAGTAGATTAATGAAGGATGATAATGACGAGGACACACGGATAATTTTAACAAAACAAGATGAGGAATTTATTCATGAATTTACACACTTGAAGTAGTCAGAAGCTCGTATCAGGAAAATGAATCAGAATTCTTGAAGTCTATAGTTTTAACGTATTGTCATGAAGAAAATATGTTCATACACCATATTAAATGATCTGACACAAAATAATATTCAAAAATATTTAAGACAATAGTAAGAGAGTTAGTTGTTCACCGAAGGGACATGAGGTTTACATACGTTCAAAGGTATACGAAGAAAGGTAGTTTGAAATACATTTGATTGTTAAAAGAAAATTATTTGAAGTGATATTTGCTGGTTAGAGGCCGATAATATAATTGCCGTGTACTTAGTACGCTGATCGCGAGGAACTGAAACGAAACTTTTCACATGATTTCAGACACTCCTCTCATTAATTTAATTTTGTTCCTCATTTTATATCAAAAAGAATTTCGCGTAGGCTCGCTACTTTCTTTCCTTCTTGTTTTTGGTTGATCGGCTTATTTCTGTGAAGGCAAAGTTTTCATTGGTCCCAAAACAATTTCACATAGGCTCGCGAATTTATTTCCTTCGTCTTCTTCAGCTTACTGATTAATTTCTGTGAAAGGCAAAAATCTCACATAGGCTCACGAATTTCTTTCTTTCTTCCTTCCTCAGTCCTCCGAATTTGAAAGGATTGGGTGAAGGAAGTTATTATTTCGTACTGCAAGTCTTTATGAAAAACTGAAGGACATGGAATCAATAAGGATACACAACGATTCAACAAATCAGTAAAAAGATAAAACTATTAAAAAAATGAAGGCATCATAGTGATTCTCGGTAGTGGATGCGCACTGCTGATGTGTCGGTCGTCCAGTGCTTTCTTCATTCTGTTGAGGATTCTTCTAGACTTGATGAATTACTATAAATGTTTATTCAAATCCCTGCCCTTTTTCCACTTACACACACACATATATATATATACGAGTCAAAGTGTTAGTAGACAGTTTAAAAACTAAGTTCTCCATATTCCCAAACACTGGGAATGCTGAGCAAAGAAAAATGCTAGCAAAGGAATGAAAAAGCATTTTACCTGAACATTAAAGTATTTAACCAGAGATAGCAAATTTGAGCGGATATCTCTCGATCCATTAGAGGTAAAGAAAGGAATGCCGCCTCGCTGCCTACTTATGATGATATGACTGTGCTGATCACTAAAGTGATCAGCACAGTCATAAAAAGTATCGATTGTGTGCAAACCAATATTTTTCACATTCAATAATAATTTTTACAAACAAAAATTCAGTCTATGTGTTCTCTCAGTAAGATATTAGTCGGCCTCGTTTTAGAATTTTTAGAGTCCGGCCCGTTTCAAAATGCCAAATTCTTTCGCCATGTTGGACACGAATCACTTATGATGCTTCCATGTAGGCAACAATAGTCAATTGAATATCCCTACACTCGCAGAAAATGTTCTAAATGGCCACGTAATAGTGACTCTATCGTAAGAAAACTTGGTTTATTCGAGAAAGATGGTAGAATAATCCAGAACTTATACTGGGAACAAACCGCCTGCATACAGATAAAAAATGAATAAAATGTGGCATTAAAAGTCTGTCTTTTTCGCAGATTTATTTAACCTTTACACAACAGCGAGGATACCCTAACGAAGGTCGATATTCTACCAGTGGATGTAATCTTAACAATATTAGATACGCAGACGATACTGTGCTCATTGTAGACACAGAAAGAAAACTACATGACCTCATAGACAAGGTAATAAAGTGAGAAGAAAGGAGCAACTATCAATTGTAAAAAGAGTGAATGTGTGGCTGTTAGTAGGAGAAAATGCCCAAGATACAAACTACGAATTGGAAATGTTAAACTCAAACAAGTTCAGAAGTTTAAATATCTGAGAAATGCTTTAACAGATAATGGGAAAATGCGACACTGAAATCCGAAGACGCGTTAGAATAGTAAAAAATCTATACTAAAAACTAAACAGACTATTATGAAACATGAAAATTTCGTTAGAAACAAAGAAAAGAGCGCTGGATCTATATATATATAAAGTTGTTATCGAACTTCTCTTAGGGTTTTGGAGATACCCCCTCGATAACCATATATATTTTAAAACTACATTACTCAGGGTACTTGTATAAGTATATTTAATTTTGATCAAAGGAAGTCCCGGGAGGGGGAGTACACTCCCCTTGATTTTTTCCTTTTATAAGGTATTTGGATAAGTATATTTCATTTTGATCAAAGGGGTTCACCGGGAGGCACGAACCCCTACTGAATTTTTCCCCTTTGACTTAAATTAAATTTAGATTTGAACAAGGCAATGACAGCTTGTAGCGGAACCCCGAGCGCCCCAGTATCACACAAGGGTAAATGAGGGCACAAGAGGCCCGCTAACATTTTTGAAGACGTTAAATCTGACGAGGTGTAACAATATAGACGACAGAACGAGGATATATATGATATATGCTAATTTATTCTAGAAATGAAGAAGAAATAAAAGTGGTCGGAACGGTGGAGGTGCAGAAGTTCTAGTGCAGGCATTGATGGTCGAGGTTGGTGTTGGTAGTTGCCAGGATCATCGCTGTTGGTTGTTGGGGTTGAAGCTGATGTGGGTTGTTGCCAGGATCATCGCTGTTGATTGTTGCCGGGATGATCGTTGTTGGTTGTTGAAGTTGATTGTTGTTGTTGGTTGCTGGCAGGATCATCGCTGTTGGTTGTTGAAGTTGATCGTTGCCGGGATGATTGCTGTTGGTTGTTGGCAGGATCATCGCAGTTGATTGTTGCAGTTGATGTTGGTCTCGGCCGGGATGCCAACTGGACGTGTTGGGAAGGAAAGAAGAGCTGGCGTTGTTCGGGCATATCACAGGTCCAGTGCAGGCGTTGCGTGTTGCCAGTCGAGTCCGATATTAGTAACCTCCCGTATTAATTACTAACATAGTGTACGGGTTAAGGACGACGTGCAGGCAGCCAGTAGGGACGGAATGTCGATAGTTAAACAGGATCCAGGAGTAGTAGGCGAAGGAGAGAGAGAAAGGAAAGTTTCCAACTATCGTCAAGTTGGCAGACAAAAAAAAATGGGAGCGTAACTTAATACGCAGCCCGTTGATCGACGTTCCTGGCCACGAAGGCCAGGGGCCTGCGTATCCGACCGTTTCAGTCGCCGCCCAGGATTTAGTGAGAAGCAGCTGTCTTGTGGTAAGGGAGACCAGCAATTGAATTGGATAAGCTAACAGTAAAGTCTCTATAATAAAATACGACGAGGTTAGCTAAAGGGAACTATGGCCTAAAAATGTCTAGCAGTATATTACAACTAGGTTTGTAATATAACTTAACTAAAAAGAGAACTTGCTAGTCTCTGCCACGGGTTAACATTGTATAGGGAGCATGAACGAGAGGTCAAGGTCGAAATGACATGTTCTCTTAATTTAAGGAGCGAAAGGAGGAGGTAACTCCGACAAGCTATCCAAAATATAGAAGAAAGCCAAAAGATGGAGGTCACATCGGCAAGATTGTAGCGGGCGGTCCAGTGGCCCCGTTTCACAGAAAGGGGTGAACGAGGTCACAAGAGGCACGCTGACATTTTAGAAGGTCGTTAAATCTGACGGTGAAACAATATGGACGACAGAACGAGGATATGTGTGATATATAGAGGTTTATTCTAAAAGGAAATGAAGATGGTCGGAAACGGTGGAGGTGCTGGATGCTGCAGGAGTGAGCTGGAGAGTGCTGGAAGCTGCAGGAGTGAGCCGGATGCTGCAGGCATTGATGGTCGAAGTTGGCGTTGGTAGTCGCTAGGAACATCGTTGTTGGGGGTTGAAGCTGATGTGGGTTGTTGCCAGGATTATCGCTTGGTGGTTGTTGATGTTGAGGGATGGTTGATGCCAGGATGATCGTTGTTGGTTGAAGCTGAGTCGTTGCCGGGGTGCCAACTAGTTGCTGCAGTTCGTGTTGCCAACTTGTTGTTTGTCATTGACGGGATGCCAACTTGACGTGTTGGGAAGGAGGGAGAGAGAAAGAAAGTTCCCAACTATCGTCAAGTTGGCAGACAAAAAAAAGTGGGAGCGTAACAATGAAGGCCAAGGGGCCTGCGTGACGACCGTTGCGGCCGCCGACAGCCTCCCAGAATCTAGGGAGAGATCACTGTCTTGTGACGAGGGAGACCAGCAAGAGAAATTGGCTAAGCTAACCGAAAAGTCTCTACAATAAAATGCTACGAGGTTAGCTAAAGATAACTACGGTCTAAAAATGACTAGAAGTATATTACAACTAGGTTTGTAATATAGCCTAACTAAAAAGGGGATTTGCTAGTTCCTCCGACGTGTTAACAGTGTGTAAGGAGCATGAATGAGAGGTCAAGGTCGAAATGACCTGTTCCTCTGCTGGTTCAAGGATGGAAGGAGGAGGTAACTCCGACAAGATCATTGAGTAATACTGAAATGCATCATGTTTCTCATTCGGCTAGTTGTTGTATAATATCAATTTTCTCATATGGCAGTGATTACTGGACAATTTCTTCTCAAATGAAGAGAAACTTGAGGCAACCGAGATTTTCTAATTTGACCGACTTATTTTAAGCGGGTTCTTGTCCAGACATTCTATTTTTAGAAAATTTAACCAATAAATGTATCACATCAAATATACTTTTTATTAACCGTCTTGTTGAGGCACCGTGATATGTTCTTGGTACAAAATCTAATTTAGGTAGCTGTGATTACAAGATATTCCGGGTGCTGTCCGGAACAAGACAATCTTGAAACTACGTACTTTGAAAAAAACGTAACGCAGTAATAGTTACGCAATGAATTAAAATTAAATAAGTGAATTTTTGAATGAAACTAAAAGACATAGTTTTTTTTTTAAATAACAAATAACCATTTATCATATGTGATGTTTTTTAGACCGTAGAGTGTGTTTAATAAAATCCTTGAGAAAAAGGGAAAAGTTCATTTACACACATTGAGGTGTGTTTAATAAATCCTTTGAGAAGAAAGAAATGCGAGGGAAGAAGAGAAAAGTAGGTACTTAACTTTGTTGGAGAATCTACGTCGGCAAAGCGGGAAATGTCGATTCAGATGATAAGTGAACCATGTCTGAGTTCACAACACGGAATCCCCTTCTAAGTCTTTCCCTTTTACCAGGTAGCAAATGCTGACATAATGAAAGCTTTCATAAATGCAACATGATCGTATAATAATATGAATTTTATTTTGGAATATTTTAAAACGCTGCCGGAAGTGCCACTCGGAGCCTATGCGTAAATGTCTGATTTTGGTCATTTAACTCATAACTTTGAGACGGTAACTTCCGGTCGACCCGACAGTCTGGCTTACTTTTAAATTTTTTTAAAACGCTTCTCTTAAAAACAAGTATAAAAGATAAACCTATTTTTATTTGTCCTTTTTTATTAATTATTTAATTTACATTTATATATATATATAAATCTTTATATTCTCTCCTGAACAGAAAGAGCAATAAACAAACTTAGTGTGACTGCACTCATTGTTAAGAGTACTCGAGACGTTCAAATGCTAAGTAAAAGGTCGGCATATTTTGAATGCTTATTATTTTCGAAACAGGCAGGCTCTCTCCATTTGAAAACAGGCATACACCTTAACACTGTCTTTATGATCAATTCAATCTTAATATTTATAACCAGCACGAAGTCAAATGTAATTACTTCGTTTTACTCGTCCTGCAAGTGTAAAGAACTTATCCGGTCGATCGGAAGTTTCCATCTCAAGAGTCAGGAGTCGAATGACCAAAATCAGTTATTTAAGCATAGGCTCCGAGTGGCACTTCATGTAGCGTTGAAAACATTCAAAATGTAATACAAAAGCATTCAAAATATAATACAAATTACTACTTGACCACTGACAGTGTTTCCCTCGAATTTTCGAGGGACTTTTTTGTGAACCAGCACCTACTTAAGGGAAGCTATAAATACAGACCATAAAGCCAACAAGGAGCAGTTGGCGAATAGATTACGCGTTGTTAACTCAACGGATTTACCAATCCACTGACACATTTCACACTTCTCTGGTGTAGATTCTGCAATGAATCCAAGGTATGAACTTTCCCCCTTTCCAGAGGTTTTATTAAACATGCATGTTTTGTCTTGGAACTTTTCCATTTTCATGGATTTTATTAAACACACCTCAATGTATGTCTTTGTACTTTTCTATTCTCAGGGGTTTATTTAAGCACACCTAAATGTGTGTATGTAAGTTTCCCCTTTCAAAGGGTTTTAAACATAAATATGTGCATGTTATCTCTTCTCTTTTAAATGTGTATATGTGAACTCACCCTTCTTTTCAAGGGTCTTCTTATATTTACCATACGATGTATAAAACATCCAAATATATTATTTATTGATAAAGAAATCTTTACCTTTTTCATTTTAAATTCCCTTGTTTAAATGCCTTGTGTAATGAAAAGAGACCTTTTTAGAAAGTTGAATATTAAGGTTTTATTCAACATAAAAATGCATACATAGTTACCAGTTACATAGAAGATATGGACGAACGGACGCCAGAGAGGAAGAAAGAGGCGTCCCACCGTTATTTATAAACACAAGATCACGTGACTTGAACCAACGCGAAATCACACAACAGTTCGTATGCAGATAAGTAGAAGGTATTAAATGAATGAATACAAAAGAATTATAAGTATATCACAACACCTTGCTTCATCATTAGTAATCGCTGCCACTATCTTATACGAGTTAGCCCCAACAACCAAACACTTTCTGCGCTCCATAAATCAACTAGTTCCAAAACCTGTTCCTGAGAAAGTATTGGAATTTAATTTGAGAACCACGAATACAATATTTTACAAGTTCACGTTCTAGCCTCTTTTCCAATCCTCACTCAACTTGTTTTCCCTGCTTTCAAAACTGACACCCAAAGCCTTGATTCTTATCAGAGATAAGAATATATTTTCTAACGAGAGATCTCGAAAATACAACAAAGGAATTTGACCACCATTGCCCTGACCGTGGTGCCATGAAGTCTGGGGAGAACGAACACAATTTGTCGGGCCCTTGCTTTTCAAAAAGCAGCTGCCAAAACCTTGATAATTGAGAATATATTTTCTAACCAATGAAACGGCCAGGAAATTTGTATAACAATTTGGAGGGAAAAGTCCCCGAGTCTCCCAAATCCTCACAATTACGGAAAATCTTCGCCTATTTGGCAGTGAGCAAGCGACAATCGTAAGTATTCAACAAAGGTCGGCGACGGAAAAGCAGTACGGAAAAGCAGTAATCTTCGCTGTCAGTTTCAAGAAAGATCTACCTACTGATGGCTGTCGAGAAAGAACGTCGGTCCACTACTAAATACCAGTTGATATCTGCCTCCTTTCGCCTACAAGACTTCTGTCGTTGAACTACGAACTCACTCAACTACGGAATTTCATATCTACCGACATTTTCCTACTCTGCAAGAACTTTGAAGAAAACTGCGAGTGTTTTTTTGACCCTTAACAACAATCTACTCGCTTAAAGAACTTTTAGGCGCACAGAAAAATATTTTGAGCAAGCCTTTTTCTTTTATGAACATTTTCTCTTCCTTTAAAGTTAAAGGACTTTCTTCTCCCTTTCTTTCTCTTGTAGTTTAAGTTGTGTTTATCCCTTTACCCTTTTTTGTACATGTAAATAAACACTTTCTTATTGTTACACATCGAGCAGGAGTCTTGACTTAGGCTATCTTTATTAGTCCGCCTAAAAGAGTTTGTCCGCTCTAATCTTTCAAGCCGTAGTTGCTTACTGCTTTTATTCAATTTTGTCGCATTTTTTAACCTCAACCCTTTTATGTGGGAAAGCAAGGACAAATTTCCCAACAAAAGTCAGCACCCGCAACAAACCTACCCGCGTCGAATCTTTCAAAGTTCCAAGTTTCTCGTTTTGGCTTGAAACACTGACTACTTACTTGCCCCAAGAGACAATATTGTCTTAGCTACGAGACAAGGAATAGTTCAGCAGATATGTTAATATTTGAAAAAAGTAATGAGTTGTGTACTATAAATAGCTCTAAAATACATAAGAAATAAAGAAAACAAGCAAGAAAAACAAGAAGAAAAAAAAAAGCTCCTTTTTCGCAATTGTTATCAAGGCCGGTAATCAGTGATCATTAATTGTGTTCAAAGGGAGATAAGCACGACGACCGAGTTTCTTTTACTTCTTTTCATTCGCTTGAAACTACGGTCAAAATGGCGGAAGACATGGAAGTTGACCCTTGTCGCGAACAAGACAAAGATGGACCGAAACCAGAACGAATGTTCACTCTCAAGAAATGGAACCTGGTTGCCATGTGGAGTTGGGACGTCGAATGTGACACATGTGCTATTTGTCGAGTTCAAGTGATGGGTAATTTGTCTATTTTTATTCTGAAAGTCTCTTTTTTTCCCTGGCGATGTAATTCCCTTCATTTTTTTTTATTACGTAGTATGGTTTCGGGTTTACGTTACTTTTTTCTTGTTCAAATATGCAACAATTATCGATAAATCGATATATTTTTGTGATTAATGTGCTTTAATAATCATCGTAGCACTGATAATCAAGGAATTTTCTTTCTATTTGGTTGTGTGGCGAATAACTTATTTAGCTGGGTTGATGGTGAGTCAAAAAAATAAATAAAAACGGGGGTTAAAAAAATAAAAATATCTTGACAATAAAAATAAATTTGTCTATTGAAATTATGGATTCATTTAAAATCTGTGATTATAATTGATTATTTCTTGATATTGTTGTGAATGGATCTTATTTTTTTTATATTTTTACTACTGACTTCTTTCATAGCAGGAATGAAACGAATCTTTCTTTATTCAATCTTTCGCTTCTCCCGTCCCATTCTAATGATTAACGAATTTTCTTTAAATTTTAAAACATTTGGCAACATGCCTTTTTCTTTATCAACAAGATACTGATGAAATTTAATAAAAGAAGCTCACTATAGTTTTTTTTATCACGTGTCAAAACATTTCCCCCATCTCCAAATTTCTAGTTTCTCTTTTAGATTTTTTTTCTTCAATCTTTCTGTCCGGTGCTCTTTTTACTTTTTTTTTCTTTTTTTTTTTTTTTTTTTTTTTTTTAAATTTTTTATTTAAAAAAAAAAATGATTACAATTCACACCATAAGTATCCTTAAAATATTACTCTGAGGAATTTTGAAATCAAATGTTCGTTTTAAAATATTGCTTGGAATAATAATAAAAAAAAATCTTCACGATTCGCGCTGATTGCAAATAAAATGGAAATCTCAAGTGACAGATTATTTCTTTGATAATATCTGATAATAAATTATCAAAATTATTAACTGCAACTTCAAAATGAACAGGTTATCTTTCAAGGGGGTACTTTTTTTTCTCTTTTTGATATCTTTTTCAATTATTTTAAAATTTAGTCAATGTTGCATTTCGTTTGAATTGAACTAAAAAAAAATAACTTTCTCAATTAAAACAAAGAGATATATAAAGATGTGCGGCCAGTCCCGCCCAAATAATTCTTTATACAAGTCTGTAGTTTTTTGTTTATTTTTGTTAATGCTATGTATCTTCACGACGTAGGTGATCATGGCCCTCCACAGCTTTCTTTATCGATAAATTGCCATGAATCCCTGAGAAAGATAATGTATTGTAGTTACTACATTATCTTTCTCATTGTAGTAAGTAGTGGTTTCTTGTCTTCTCTAGTTTTGAATTCACTAAACACCTCGCCAGACATGGATTATTGAAATTGAAACCATGCCATCAAGAACTAAAAAATTGCTTAAATAAATTACTTTTCTTTCTTTGAATAAGAATAAACTATTTCACATTTTAAGTTTCTTGAGCTTTTTAAATAGCTTTTTTTCTTTTTTCTAAATGTGCATATCTGTGAAAGGATGTTGTAAAGTTCTTGGGCTGACCAACATTCAAAATGACCAGATAACCAAAACTTGAATGTTTTCCTTTTTTTTAAAAAAAACAAAAAACATCTTAATTGATCTTAGAATATTTTGTTATTCATATGATGTGAAAAGAAAGAAGGCTTATTTTTAGATCTTGATTTTGAACTTGCTGATATTGAGCCTGTCATAATGATCAATGTGATTCTTTCATTATTGTCATGTATGTTTCATATTTCAATCGGCTAATGACAGAATCAGTAGTTAAGAAAAATTGTTCTGGTATTTTTAACTTAAATGATGCTTAAGTATCAAATCTGTTTAATTTTTATACCTTTGACATTCTTAAATTATACAAGCAAACTAAAAACTTGAAGTTGTTACTGGTTAAGTTCTCTTAATCACAGGATATCAAATCTTTGGTAGACATAACAAATCTGTAATTATTAAGTGTTTATAATATTTGATAAGCTTCATAATTGGGAAAATGGATTTATTGTGATTGGATCCAAACTGAAACTGGGAGTAAGGTTCATTATAACACCCCATTACTAGTTAATGATTGATGTTGAATGACAATGAGTTGGAGTAACTTTGGTAGACAACAAAATGGCTTAATAAGGCATGTGGGGAGAAAAGTAGAGTGAACCCAGTAGGAAACAGATCTTTAAAATATGCTGGAAACTGTTGCACTTGCCTAAAATATAAATTCAAGTTGTTTTCTATGAGGGTTACTCAGAAAGTAATACTTTTTAATTTATTATGTTGGCCCATGAAATCAGAAGTGGATGTTGGCAATATGACAGTAAAAGTTGAAACTTACATAATTTTTTTTTCTGCCTTACAGATAGCAGCAGGGTGACAGTCTGGCTAAATGGCATCTGACATGAAACTGTATACAAAAGTAATGGTGTGTCATTGAATTCCTCTATATGGAAAAATATTGCACCTTTTGACATTCATCACTTGCTGAACATTTACAAAGACCAAACAATGGAAATAATCACAGTTAGGCAGTAGGTAATGCTTCAACAGTAGCAACAGCAATGTGTATGACAAGTGACATTCTTGGTGACCTTACACAGGCACTTGTTCATCTCTTGTGAAAATGCATAGCCGATAGTAGTGGCTGGATAAATATTTTGTAATTGAAAACTTGCTCTATCCAATGGTGTTATTGTGCTCAACTGTCTCAGTTGTAGTTTTTATGGAAATAAATAAGAGGCATTACTTATGGAGCGTCTCATAAATTTTACTTGTGATTATTTTTAATAAATATCATGTCATGAGACGTAACTGGAAAGAATTTTAATGTAAAATTAAAAGAAAATGAATTGAAAATTATGAGGGGAAGTATTTGCCCCTGCCACAATGATTTTAAAAAAATTATTGGAACTTTCAGTAAAAATTGCAACTTGTTTCTTCAGTTATTAAATTTTAAATTCCAATATAAAATTTAACCCTTTTTAACTTTTTTTTTTTTTTAATCCCATTAGCATTTAATTTAGTCAAAATATTCCTTTAATCAATTTTATGTCACCTAATTTTCCTATGCAAATAATTTCTTTATAGATTTGTTTTAAAATATTTCCTGGGGAAATTAATTTTTTTTACTCTTAGGTTTTAAATAAAGTGAAATTTAATTTTTTTTTTTCTGGGGGGGGGTAACAGTTTGTTAGATTATGCTTTGTAAAAAGAAAAATATTCGTATAAATTTTTTTAGGTTCTGAAAATATTCAGAATTTAAAATTTCAGTGAAATTTTTTTAATTACATTTTGAGGACTGAAATGTTAAGTAATGATTACTTATTTAGAAATAAAATATTAAGCATATAAAATTTTTTATGAATTCTTCAATTTAAAAGTGCTTATTTAAGCGAAAGTCAATGAACATTGACTAGGTTAATACCCTCTTTCAGCCTCGGAGACAGATTTAGTTTTGTGTCTAATTTATTAAGCCTGTTGATCTGATTTAAAGAATGAAATGTCAGTAATGAAATTATAAACTGCTTTGAAATATTTTTCTTAAATTAATTTGCATTTCCCATTCCCTTGTACATTTTATATATATATATATATAATACTGTAGGAATTGGAATTTCATCAAAATTGCATTTGATATCAAATTCTTTTTTTTTTTTCCTTTTAAACTGAACTACAAAAACTAGAATCAATCATTAAATGTAGTTTTTTTTTTTTTTTTTTTTAATGGTTTAGTAATGATTTTATCTTGATTTTCAGATGCCTGTTTGCGATGTCAGTCTGAAAATAAACAGGATGACTGTGTAGGTAAGTCTCCAATCTGTTCCTCATTACTTGCTTCACTCTTTATAAAATTCCATGACCTCCAATAAAACCTGCTAATCTCTCTGTAAACTCCTATTACAGAGTTGTCATTTCTTTTACAACTGCACTTGTTAATTACCTTCAAGTTCTCTTTTGTCTAGTTGCAGCAACTATTAAATCAAGCTGTTCTTGTAAACATCTAGAACCCAGTTTTTTCTTTGTAAATTATGGAGTGTCAAAATGTAGCAATCTGTTAATGTTTGGTTTGGAAAGATTTTGAAATAGACCAGATTAATTTTTTTTTTTTTTTCTTTCAGAAAAGCTTCCAATGTTGTTTACAAATCCTAAAAAATTATGTGTATAAACTAATTGTTACTAGATTGATTAAAATAGAAATTGTGAATATTCCTGTAAAAATATATTTGCAAAAGTAGTTAGAGCAGCAAAATTTACCTTCAAATTGACCCTAATTTTTCTTTGCTCTTTTCTTCTGCTTTTATTGACAAAATCTGAATAACTGATAAGGTCTTCCATTCTTGTCAGCACAGAAATGAATCGTTTTTGCTTTCTTTGTTAGCCTTCACATTGTCCAAACCAAAAGTCATAGCCTTTGGTAATAATTTATATTTATACTTTTTGAAGTGATACTCAATGACATTAAGAGGATTACAATAAAAAAAAATATCTAACAAGTCTCACTTGTCTATTTGCTTTGAGGGTTGTTGTTTTTTTTTTTTTTTGTTTTGTTTTTTTTTATCCTCATGTTCCTTCAGGACATCAGTGATCATGACTCTCCACAGATTCCTTTTCTTTATTTGAGAATTGACATGAGGAAAAGATAGTGGAGTGATTTCCTATTGCCTTCTCCACAGTTTTGTATTCAAAGTAGTCTCTCATATTGGCTGCCACTCAGGGCTACAGGGCCATTCTACCCTGGTGGGGAGATGGATATGTGCCATTCCCAAGGGTATTTGTGCCAAAGTGAATGTAACACTGTTTCCAATTCTCATTCATTTTTAGGTCTTTGTTTTGTATTCCATTAGAATACTAGCGTCATTTGCTAATTGTATATTTGAATGTCTGCTTTCTCTAGAGCAATGTTGGCTTTAGTTGGTTGTAGCATCTTTTGGTCTCTCTTTCTGACACTATTTGTGGAAATCTTATTTTAATTTTAGGTTGGGAAATAATTTATGCATCTTCAAACTGGCTATTCCATTTTTTTTATTATTTCATTTAACAGTCAAATTTAAAAATGAAATGACCAAATTATTATAAATTAGGCAGTATAAAGTCTGATCTGATTTGTTTTGAGTTACATAATAGTCACTTAATTTGAAGAAACAATCAAAAAAATGAAGATAAAAAAAATTCTCTATGAAAACGGCATTATTAAATCTTTGCATTCTAATCAAATGTACCAAGAAATTTCTTTTTGTACCCAAAATGGCAATGCAGTTAACTTCATTTTCTTTGATACCTAAAATAAATAAAAATTATGCAAAAATAGTTTTTCTTTAAAGAAAAACATTTAAGTGATATGGCTTTAATTTTCATTTTGGAGAGTAGTTGAACAGCAATTAAAATTTTGTCTTGGATAGTAAATGAGCAGAGTTTAGTTTGAAAAATATTTGTAATACCAGTTTTTAATTTTATTCTACTTCATTAATCACTTGCTACTTAGCTAAATGGTTATTCCACAGGTATGTGAGAAAATTAAAATATTCTACATTGAGCTTTTCAACACTTGCCAGGACAAAAGTTTCCTTATACAAGAAGAAAATCTCATGTGATTTTCAACATATTAAATAGAAAATATACAGACTGCCTTTTCAAAGTCAGTTTATGTAAAAGAAATTCAAACAGCATTAAAACTGACATTACTTTTGATATTGTTCAAGCCAAAAAGGTGAAGAGTAGTTTTACTTCAACCAAATTTTTTTTTTTTGTAAAAGGCATTTATTGCTCCTACAAAAGAAAGATGCATATATCAGGTTTTAACACTGATATAAACTCAAATGGCTAGAGTTCATTAGCCATCTTAATGGTCATCTAGAAGGAATCTTCAATACAAACCCAACGTTTTTAATCTCATAAGGTCTAAAAATCAAATCTTAAAAAGTTCTTCAAGTGGACAATAGGACAAATCAATGTCTAGTGAGGATAAGATTTCAGAATGCAAGAAAGCAAACCTTGAAGTCTGTATGCAAGAGATGTTGACATGGTAGTGATTCCATCATGCATTTAGGATAGAATTTATTTTAGACTGGCCTGAAGGAGTTAGAATTGCAATACTCTAAAAGATATTTCATCCTTAAAGCAGTATATGGCATAGCCTAGGTAATATATATTCAATCATTACAAAGTCTGTCTCCAAACATAACTTCCTCATCCGTAGGTTCATTGTTTAAGAAAGCTATTACAAACTAAGAAACAAGAATCACTTGACAAAGCTGAACTTTTGAAAATGGCTGACTTTCTCCCTGAATTCAGTAACAAATTATTTTATGAAAAGTTTGAAATCAGAAACGCATCTCCAAAAAGTGGGGTTTCACATATTAATGCAATATTGAAACAAAATCCTTGTCATCAATGCCTACACACATACCAAGATATCTCAGTTGGATCCATTATGGTGAAAGTAATAATGACCATTAACTAGGCTGTCGCAGTTTTATCATGACCCAATTTGGCTTTAGTTCTGGTAAGGGATGTAATGATAGCATTCATGTAATCAAACTCCTCCAGGAAATTGCCTACCAGCTATGTCGACCTCACAGCAGCATATGACAAACATCAATAAAAACTTCTTTTCATCCTTTATAAACCACCTTCCAATTTCTGAATTCACTGAATGTATCAATCTAATAGAGGAACAGTATCAGTTCACAATGTCTTACATGTCCAGTAAGAAGTGCTAGACTATACCCTGTGCATTTACCAACACAGATATAAAGAAATGTTCACTGATCATTTCAGAATTGCTATATTGCATCCCAAATGATCTACCAATAGAAAACAAGCTAATGTACTGATGGTGATGGCCGTGTGGAGGTGAGGTAGTTGGAATAAGAATGATCTTTAACAGAAAACATTGAAACACCAGTTCTTGTATGATCACCAAAGTTAAGTCAAGTCAAGCTTGATCAGTACCTAGATGGGTGACCACTTGGCAATACTGGGTGGCATAATGAATAATATTCCAGGGAGCTATGATTCAGTTCCAGTTGCATTCACTTGCATGCAAATACCTTTAGGAAAAGTTTGAATCTACCTCTTCTCCTCCAGCTATGGGTTAATTAAGATTTGTAGGGGTAAATCATTATCACCAAAAAAAATTCTTACAATATAAAAGTATTTTCTGGCTTTAGATAACCTGCAAAAGGTTGATATACCATAATATATTAAAAAAATAAAATTGACCAGAAAATCAACATCTTCAGGATTAAAGATAAACCTTTCCAAAACAGAAACTATAATCTGAAATTGGAATGAAAAATGATGTCATCTATTCTGAATTCATCATAAAAATTCAGGATGTGGATTTAGTAAATAAACACTTCAAATATTTCTGTATGGATTAGTTATAACAAATTTAGTAGAGAAAATTGAACAGCCTGCATTAGAGGTAGTTTTGCTCAATATCGCAAATTGCTACAAAACCAAAACATTAAACTGGAAACTAGTTGTTCTTAGATAGCCTTATATTAAGAACTTTCATATGGATGTCATGACTGGGGTCAAACCCAAATAAAAGGGGCTAAGAAAGAAACCCCCATCAATACTGGAAAGAGCAATAACCCCTACTGTACTTGAAAAATCTAATTTTAAGGTATGCTGTATTTATGGGTAAAAGATGACAGGAAGATTGTGTTCAAGCAACAAACTGTCAGTGATAAGACAAAAAAAGGATGGAAATTTTAGTAAAAACCTTTAAAAAAACAACCAAGTTTTAGTTTCCATGCACTTTTGATTTGTAGAAAGCTGTACAATATTCAAAGTTGTGAATTAGTTATGTCAAATTATAAACTGTTTTCTACCTGGATTTTGTTAAATGTATCAATATAAAAAAGAAGTGACTTCTGGCTCTAGTAGATTTGTGCTAAATGTATTAGTGACTTTTTTTTTTTTTTGCAATGTAATAAATAGATTAAAAACTAGTACAGTTTGAACTTTTTTTTCCTAGTGATTACATAGATAAATCTGAATACAATCACTTGTAAAATTATTTTAAAAATTCAAGAATTGTCTCCTTTTGTATTAGATAAAATGTCCACGCCTTAATCATTATTTTTTTTTGTTTTCTCTCCAGTGGTTTGGGGTGAGTGCAACCACTCATTTCATAACTGTTGTATGTCATTGTGGGTGAAACAGAACAATCGCTGCCCCCTCTGTCAGCAGGAGTGGGTGGTTCAACGCATTGGCAAGTGACATCATCTGACAACTGCAACTTTTCAGACCTGTGCTCTCTTTCTGACACTAAACACACCCTGGAACCAAGGAGCTTGTTCCTCTACTTTACAGCAGAATCATAATAATGATGCCACAAAACAAGAGCATGACAACACCTGCCGATATGAGGGCTGCTGTATTGGAGTTCATTGCTTTCAAACCCTCAGGACAACTTTTACTTTGGAATATTAAGGACTTGTAAATTTCTAATTTATTACCTTTTTTGTGTACTGTTGAGATCTAGGCCCAGGAAGAGAGAGGGGAAGTGGACAAAAAAAAAAAAAAAAAAAAAAAATGCATTTAAAAGACAAAGATAAAGTGAGGTGAGAAAGAAAGAAAAAAAAGATAATGCCTAAAGTGGAAAACTGCAATTTCTTTATGAATGAAAAATAAAAGTTACATCCTCTACTGCGTATTCTTTGATTTTTCAATTATGAAATTTTCATAGAATCTCATTATTCTAATGCCATTTTTTTTTCTAATACAAAAAAGGGAAAAAAAGCAAAAATTTTTCTGTTTGGTTTATTCAGTTTTGCCTTTTACAATATTTGAGAAACTTGGGTTTAAAAAAAAAAAAAAAAAAAAATATAATAAAATGTATAAAATAAAAAAGGATAGGGGGAAGGGGGGAAACTCCCACCCAAAGAAACTTTAAATAGGCATTATCTTTGATAGCACAGATCTGATTATTGCAGCCAGCCATTAATAGAAAAAAAAATTATCAACTGGATAGTGATACTGATGGGAGATGAAGAACAATGCTGTCTATATCCTGTTCATTATTCCCTTTCATCTCCCACTGAACATGTTTAATTCTTCCCTAAGTTAAAAAGCCCTCAAATAATAAAAATAAATCGTTTTGTAATGTTATTAGAAGAGGTGGTTTGAACAAAAAAAAAATAAATAAATAAAATATTGCTGTAATAGAATAGACTAGCATTGGGTAATATTTGGTAAGGCACAGATCTAGAGCAGAACCTTGCTCCAATGCATGGTTTAAGATATCACAGTCTTAAAATTATTTCATTGTATCATTTCCATTTTTTCTTTTTTAGTTAATTCCAAGATTGTTATATTTTTTTTTTTTTTACTTTTTGAACAAAAGCCAAACTACTGCTCTCACCATCGCATTATAGGTTTTAATGAATTGGCTCAGAGAGAGAAATAATCAAGATTTGCAGACTACTAAATGGTTATTCATTTTAATCTATGCCAACTCTTGATTTATTACCGTGTATCTGAGCCACCATATTTATAAAAAGAAATCCTGAACTCTTATGCATTGGGGACTTCATGGTTTAGCATGAACATTTTTGTAAGATACAAAAACCTGACCAGGCCTAATCTCTCCTTGCTTTCCAGAAGGAAGAAAAGTCTAAATCTGTTCACCCAGCTTTAGTTTGTTTTTAAATCTCATAACGAAACTAATCCATAATTTCACAAGCATTTTTGGTGTTCTGCAAAATTAGTTTTTTGCCCACTGAATTTAAAGTAAGTCTTTCATCGAAAAAAAAAAAAAAAAAAAAATTTAAAAAAATACTCCAATTTCTAGGCTTTTGTTACGAAAAAATACTTTATTCCTTTGAAAAGTTCTTTTGAGGAAAGGCCAATCTATTGTCCTTAAATTTCCAAGAACATATTTTAAGGTGTTCTTGGTAGCTTATCGAGAAAGAGAGGAAAGAAAAACAAACAGCAGCTTTAGCTTACAAAGGACAAGTAGTCAAACAGAGCCATCTCCCCACCCCTCTTTCAAAAATTCCTACTCCTAGAAGCTTTATTTCTATTAATGTAATTCAATCCAACTTTTCAAATTTAGTGAAGGAAGAACATTTTTTTGTTTTCAGTTTATCTACTTATCCTGCAGAAGTGGAGCTTAAACTTGTAAACTTTGGCTTTTATAATTTATTTTTAAGAGAAACTAAAATGGCTGGCCTTAAAATATTTAATGAAGGGAAGAGAGAATTCCTTTGTAGAAAAACCAATGCAGAATAAAAAAAAAAAGATAGAAATTCGTGCAGAGAACAACAATAACAGTACAAAGCTATTAGTCATGAAAAGTTTTTTTTATTCATTTATGGGCTTTTTCTTTTTTTCAATATATATTTTTCTTTCTATCCCTCCCTTTCAATATAGACATGCTTTGTTGATTTTTGTCCACCCGCCCCCTTCTAACTACAGGAAAGAAGGTGCACCTGACAAGGGGGTTGAAGTTTAATACAATTTAACATATTTACAGATGCTACAAGCCACCAATGTCCCAAATCGATGGCGCTGGTAATCAGATCTTACAGATGCTGAAGTAATTCTTCAGAGAGAGAAAGGTTAGGCCACTTGCAAAAAAAAAAAAAAAAAAAACTTACACCAGCAACTTGCTTAGTTTATTTTCAACAAAATTCTATGTATAACCCTCCCTACTCAGCTGAAATTTTGGATTTTGCCAAAGAAAAAGGTCCAATGAAATTTGCCTGATCTAGAAGGATTGAACAAAAATAAAAGGTATCATAAATAAAATTGGGAGGTAAATATAATTTTAAAAGGAGGAAGTGGCAAAAGAAAGACAAAGTAGCAAGCAGGTATAAAAATTATGAAATCTTATATACAAAATTAAAATCCTGAAAGTTAGGAAAGAAAACGAAAGTGGGGGAGGGCATAGGTGTTGTAACAAAGACCTAATACCATGTTTTGTGTACATTTCTCAAAAAAAAAAAAAAAAAAAAAAAAAAAAAAAGAAAGACTTTTTGGCTTAGAATTGCTTTCCTAGAAGAGTGGGGGAGAGGGGTTGACAGAAAATGAGAAGTTCAATTCATCATTTTTGCCAATGTCTACCTAACAGACAAGGGTGTGGGAAGAGGCAATGAAAAGCATGTTACCACATGATCATTTGCAGAGCTTGGAATGCCTGATAGGCCATTTAAAAAAAGGAAAAAAAAAAAAAAAGAGAAAGCATCTTCAAAGTTAGGGTGACTTTTGAATGGAAAGAAGTCGTCAAAGCAGGCAAACAGATCCTACTACCATGTTCACATTTGCTCGGAGAGCACTTGCACAAGACAACCCCCTCTGGATTGTATCAGCTTGTAAGAAAGTGCATTATTGGTTGATTTTCTTTTTATTAAATCAATATATACAATCACATTGGATGGCATAAAAACATTGGAAACTGGCTTGTAGCTGCTGGCCAAATAAATGCCACTGTAGGAGGCCTTTTCATGCAAGGTAGGTGTACATTTTTCTGAAAAAGAAAACAATTACATACTTTATATAGAATTTAGTTCTATCAGAAATAAAGTGTGAACATAATTAAAGGTATAATGTATAGAGCAAACTGACCAATTATTCATTTGTAGGAGGCTGGATGGGTGCAAAAAATTAAAAAAAAAATTCTTTGCAAAATTAGAATCAAAGCAAAGGGCAAATTTATGGCATTTAAACAACAGTCCCAGTATTTATTGGATTTAAATAAATCAATTTGTCATATTTCTTGTGAAGAGCACACACTGAGAAGTCCTCCTCCCCACTAACATACACAAGCATATGCTAAGAACCAATTGCCAAGGTCCCTATGAGGTCAGAATGACTCATGAAACATCTCAAGGCAAGTAAATATGCAAAGATAACATTTTGTAAAAATTTCGGAGGGGGAGAGGCTTTTTTTTCTTTTTAAATGTTATTTTCAAACAGACCATTCTGTACAAATTTTTTTTCCTTTTCTCACTGGTTATAAAGTTTTTTTTATAGCACTGCAATAGTAAAATTGAAAACTGTCAGTGCTTTTTCATAAAAAGTTAAAAAAAAAAAAAAAAAAAAAAAAAAAAACACACAACCTAAAACAAATGAAATACTTAAATTAAAGAATTCTCTTGCTTTATTCACAGTTTAAATTCTATTATCTTTTCATGCGAGCCAAAAAGGTAAATGTGGCAATGATTTTGGCAAATGGTGTGAAGATTCACCTTGTTAGATTGAGAGTTACATACTAATGATTTGCCACAATTATGTTCACACATTTTAAACAAATACTGACCTGTCTTCTGGAGTTCTAGCCAAGTATTCTCGTTCTATCAATCCTTCAATTCTTTTCTTAATTACCACAGGACTTGGTAAGAATCTTGCTTTCAGTTGTTCAGTTACCTTTGATACCAAAAACATTCAAAGTTTTTATTTGATGATTTTTTAAATTTAAATATAACTTCAATAATACAAACAGTTGTACATTGACTAGATAGTTAAAATATATATATATATATATATATATATATGTGTGTGTGTGTGTTAAATTGCTACTAAAAATAACGTTCACATATCCAAAGACAAAATATTAGCCCAACTCAGATTTATTGCAAATACAAATTGGTAGCTCAGCATGTGCCTTATCAGTTGCACATTTAACAGATCAATGCTTTATAATTTTAGTAAGAAAAAAAAAAATATCACCTGAAATTAACAATGCCTTGAAAAAAATTTAATGTTTTAGAATATTAAAAAGCAAGTGATATTAATTAAGTTTTTTTACATATTTAGAGAATATAACTTTCAATTAAAAAGTCTTGTCAGTTGAGTATGACTGAGTATTTTATATTCATATTAGCCAAATTACCTTGCTACATGTCAGATTTTTTTTTTTTTTTGTATTAAAAAAAAAAAAAATTTATGCATTTCAATATTTGGTTGATGTGACCTCCATCTTCTGGCTTTCTCCTATATTTTGGATAGGAGTCATTACTTTGTTCAAATTTAAATCAAAGAAGGAAAATTTTTCAGTGTGGGGTGAGTTGTGTCACCCGGGAACCCAATTTAATCAAAACGAAATATACTTATCCATGTACCTTGGGTAATGTAGTTTCAGAATATATATGGTTACAGGGTCTATTTCCAAAACCCTAGGAGTTTGAGGACAGACAGATGCTACTACTTTATTATGAATAGAATATTAAAGGCTCAAACACTAATATTTCATTGTTATAATTTATTATATTGGAATTGTAATCACAATCCAATTCACCAGACCTACAAATTCAAAAAGAAAACAGAAAATATATGCTTTTTCAAATTGTTCTTGGTTACATTATTTCTCTTTTAAATGCTCATTTTTGTTTGGCCTTTTCACTTAATTTCTTTCTTTTCCTCACAACCTCCCCCCCCGTTTCTCTCAACTTCTGTTATGTATACATGTTTAGTAAATGTAAATCAGGCAACAAATTTTCATATATACATTGGCATCATACATTAGATAGATGTTAAATTTGGATCGTCTAATGATTTTCCTTTTCCGTTTATTCATTATATCTAATGTCACCACAAATGCATCTATACTTTTCCTTTGTCTTTAAGTAAAAAAAATTTCTGGCTCACCTCAGCAACCAACACATTATGCTGTAGCTTCTTCCTGGCTTTCATGATTCTCACAATGGCAGCTTCTATTGTGCATGGTGGTCAAGGACAACATCAGCAACAAGCATTTCATATTTTAAAAATCAAAATGGAAAATTATTTAACTAGGATTTTAATAATTTCTATGGACTAAAACTTTGCCAGTGAGTTTAATTTTTCTTTACCCCTAAGGCAATTATATAAATGTTATTTTGAAATTCTGATTAAGTTTTTCCGTTCATTTGCATTGCATTTCAATGAGAATACTGTTATAAAACTGGGTACCTCCAAAAATTTTCTAAAAAAGAGCATACTTTTAATGAAATTTTCAGGACTGGTTCAGAAATGAATGAAATTATTTTTAAAATTTAAGAAAATCTTGATAAAAAAAAAAAAAAAAAAAAAAAAAAAAAGTTATATATATATATATTTTAGATCTGTTAACACTACCTAATTTTGTAAAATTTCAAGAAATTAAAATTTCAGCTTCATATTTATATTAGTTAAAAGCAGGACTCCTTGGAGAATTTAAAATCAATCTGTTTTGGTCAAACAGAAACACCATTTACTGAAATCTGTTCTGAATCATAAAAAAAAAAAAAAAAAATGCAAGAACCAGAATCTCTGAATCATTACAAAAAAATGGAAAAGCTTTCAATTGCTTTTGTAAATAAGATATATTAGACACTATTGTCTTAAGAAAAAGCATTTTTTCAGTAAATGTATTTCTACCAAAATTGTTTTCATTTTTTTTTAAATTTTGATTAGAAACATTTATTAAGTCTTAAATCTTAAGATTCTGTATTAATTTCACCATTTTAGATGATGTAATTAGGTGAAAACTATATTTACTAATCATAAATGCAAAAGCTTAATACAAATAAAACAAAAAAGCTCCTTCCAGTCAATTTAAATTAGTTTGAGCAATATAGCAAAGTACTTTGCGTTTTTGCTTATTTGAAACATTAAATTTAATCTATTAGCTTAAAATTAAAACTAAAATAAAATTTCAAGTAAGATTTAGTTTTAAAAAAATCATTTTAATCCTTAGGTATTGCATTTTTTTTTTTTTCTGGAATTCCCTACATAAAACTGAACAGAGTAAGTTCTGCAACATTATTTCTATAAACAGAACCGAGTATTTTGTGTTTGTATGAATGACATTTTTCTTTGCAATGATAGCTAGGTAAAAAGGATATTCATGTTTTCTGTCTTCATCTACTTTACTGCGAGTTTCTTTTCTTTCAGGCTCAGCTTCACCTTTGTTTCCAGCCACTACAAGATAAAAAATAAAAATTTGTTAAACAAAATTCTAAGAAACAACAGCAAATGGAGCAAAAACAGTTGGTGATGCAGTCCAAAATTTATGTTTACACATAATATGCAAAGGTTTTTATTCAAATTTCAGCAATATTGCTTGCAATGCAACCATTAACAAGCAACTTTGAAAAGTTTTAATAGAACTAAATTATACTGAGAGTGCTGGAAGGATAACAAAGCTCTTAATTCAATGTTCATTTGTTAAATAAAGTCTACCATGAGATACTGAACACTTTAGTTAAAATAATTTAAAGCATTAGAAGAAAAAATACAATCATAATGGTTAAATTTAATGATATTTCAATACAAAAAGTTCAAAACTATTCATATAAGCAATATATTAAATTTATAAGTTTAAAAAAAAAAAAAAATAGAATAGTTTTAAAAAATAAAACTTATTTAGAATAAAAATGAAATTAAAATCTTACCAGTTTGAATTTTAACCCTAAATAATTTAGAGGTAAACTGGTCATTCACAGTAAATACATGATCTGGTTCTGAAGAAAGAAAAAAAAAACATGCAAGTTCAACATCAAGTTCTTTCTCATATATATATATATATATATATATATATAAAAAATTGTGTGTGTGTGAGATTGTGAATATGAAAAAAAAAAAAGATTATAGAATTTTGCAGGTGACTGAAATTTTTGACAGATTATCTGAAGGGTGAGATTTCAATTCATTTTTCTATGATTTGTGTCAATTTTAAATGTTTTTATGCTAAAAGTGAAAGATAGAGGAAAATGAGATGCATTTTCATCATCTGATCTGTATTTCCAAAAAGGTAAAAAAGGATACATGTGCCATTAATGGAGATGATGCTATAGCTGAGAGCATATTGTTTGTAAGTAGTTCACTAAGTTCAGATGTGCAAAGAATGTCCCTGCAGTCAATGACCAAATTGGAATGCTGATTAAAAATAATCTAGGTCACATGACTGTGTAGAGATACTCCATGTATCTTATAGTGTCGTAAAGCATTTAAAAAAAAAAAAAAAACTTAGATATGTCAATCACTACAATATTTGGGTGCCTCACAATTTAACAGAAAAAAAAAAAAAAAAAAAATCACATTTCCATTTGCAATTTCAGTTCGAATGTAACAAAATGTAATTTTGAAATTAATGATCACAGGCAATGAAAAATGTATTGTTTATAACAATGTGAAGTGTAAAAAGTGCAGAGAAAATAATTTGAGCCACCGTTAACTACTCCCAAAACCAGTCTGTATCTGAATAATATGATGCTGTGTATAGAGTAGAAATGGAAAGACATGAGTTATGAGCTGCTCCAGTAAAAATCAGACATTGAATTTAAGCAAGTACTTTTCCCAACAAGACCTATTAAAAGGCAGCAATCAATGAAAAGTGTTCAGAAAAGGGTATCATTTTCCATCAGGACAACACTAGATCTCATGTCTCTTTGTAGATCTAATAAGAATTGGTACAGCTTGGCTGGGATGTTCTACTACACCTGACCTTGTAGCTTTGGTGTACCACTTATTTTGATCCTACAGAACAATTTTCTAAAAACACATAAGAATCACAGACCAGTTCATTACACATGAACATGTCAAATTCTGAGAGAATGGAATCATGAAGCCGCTCCCAAAATGGTAAAGAGGTAGAACAAAATATCATATGTGCTTAAATTTATGTACAACTACTCTTTGAAATTCACACAAAAAACACTACAAACTTTTATACCAACCAATTTTATAACACAGAATACCAACCAATCCACACAGCCTAAAATATTAAGATTCTAATGTACAAGTTCAGAAAACAGATGCATATCTTAAAACAAAAAACGAAATGAATTCCTGTTAAATTCCTAATTTAAACATGAAACATTCATTAATCTAATTAGAAAACTTGAGGGAGGTGAAAAGGTTTTTGGAATTCAAACCAAAACTCTTTGAAATATGGCTATAGTCAGGCAAAGTAAATTTTAGCAACATTACATCTGCAGAGAAATATTTCATATTTCAATTTTGATTTGGAAAATTGTCAGCTAAATGAATTATATCAAATGTGCAGCAAAGATAAATACTTACCAATTTCTTTTGTTTTGGGGTCTTTATGAAGCACCCGCTGTGCTATCTTACCAACTGCCAGAGACTGAATGGCTCGGAGAAGGTCCTTTTCTGGGATATCTGTTTCACTCTTAATTTCCTGAAATGAGAGTATTTTTACAAGCAACTTGATTTGATTGCTAACAAATAGGATTGCTAATCTAAGAGATTAAGACCAAGTCATTTGACCCATAGAATTCTTCTAACTAGTCAAAGATTTTATTAAATGGAAAAAATTGAAGGTGATAGCTGGAATGTTGTATATATTTAAATCGATTTCCCTATCTACTAAAGACAAAACAATGTTTGGTGTTACTCAAACAAAGGCTTCATGCCAAATTGTAAGCGATGTAGAGTATGAGAATCATTCAAATAGATTATCTTTGGAAGCATTTTTGTATGGCGTATGGAATGGGATCCACATATGTAGCATACAATTGATACAGATTATAGTTCTCTTATATTCACATACAAAGATTTAAAACTGGAGTGACAATTACTTTAAATTCAGATAAAAAGAGATAAATTCAAGAAATTCAAATCACCACTCACCTCATAGGTCATTTTTCCATGAGTATTGAACAACATCAAGACACACATTTGAAATGTGGACACTTGAATAATGTGTTTCCGTGGGCCTTTTGATGAACTGGCACTAGCACCATCTCCATTTTCTTCTTTTCGAGGACCATAAAAACAGGCATGCAAGTCAGCAGAGCCTAGTTGAGGTTGTAACGTCAGCTGTCTGCCACTATGCTTTGCAAGGTAAAATCTAAGAAAATGGTCAGGGAGAGGAAAAACAAAAAAAGTTAAAAATTTATTAGGTACAAAAATATGAACCAACCCTTTTATTTTTTTTTTTTTTGCAGTTCATTTATAAATACTAATTGGAAAACTACATATAACTAATGATTTCATATTCTACATTACCTCCTAAAAGTTTCAAAGGCTGATCTGGGCGCATGGGGGATATTACATCTGGGTGGTGCTGATTGTGTAGGCCAGAAGCCTGTGGTAAGTACTCTGACAAAAAGGTCAACTCCTGATAAACTTGCCTGCAAAGAGAGATTTACAAAATACGTGTTGGTATAACTATATAATTTAAACAAGAAATTAAAATCCTCGAAATAAGAAAAAAAAAAAAAATCATCTAAATTTCAAAAAGACCGGTTGTTTCAATTGCCTATCTGCCACAAAATAGTGAAGATAAAGCAATATAAATTATAAACCTTATTTATATACAATATATTATTCTATAAATCATTAATAGGCATTACTTGAGTTTCAGTTTACCCACCAAGAAACATGCATTCAATTTTCCAGCTTTGTAGCTACTGGATGACTAAGACAAAAATTTAAATTTTCAATATTAATTTTGTTGAACTGCTTACCTTTTTGTTCCTCTATCTTTTTGCTATTTTTCAAACAACTTCATAATTCTATCCTCCCAAAACTGTTTATCTTTGTCAGCAAAGAACAGCTATAGGGCTTCTTTTTTTTTTTTTTTCTTCCACCATTAAAAGAAGAATGGTGCAATAAATAATTTGAAGGTAAAATATTTGGTGAATATTAATTTGCCGATTAAAAACTTCTAAATCAACCTATAACTTTCAGCTGGTCACCAAAGAAACATGTAGTCTAATATTATCCTGAAGGAATATTACACTCTTAACTAATTCCAAATACTTTTTGTTGATTGGTGCTTTCAGTTGCTTTAAATACGAGTTGCATTTGTTCAAATTAGTTATCTTTCTGGGATGAGCTCATAGATGGCATCCTTTCAATCACACTATATACAATAAATCAATTTCTAGGAACAATGAACTAGGTGATTACTTTCCCACAATCTCTCTTACATTTCACATTTGCAAAATATCAACTTTAATCACTCATTACAATTTGTTTTTAAAATGAAATGTAAATACAAGGCAGTAAGTCCTCCCTCATTTATTTGGAAGCCACACGTTAAAATTGATCGACATGACCAAGCTAGTACAAATGATTTTCAATACTTGATTTGGCCATTTTCAGAACATTGGAAATGGCCAATGTTGATTATTCTCATTATCAACCTCAACAAAATTATTATAGAGTGGCATGGAACTTCACAATTCACAAACCGTTAAGAAAAAATAAATAAAAGCATAGCAAGGAGACATATTTGGGATTCAATGTATCCTCTAAACAACCTGGCAGCAATGACCTGTGAATACTATATGAATGAAAAAAAAAAAAAGTACACATGACCAACACCAGGTTTACTATAAATCCATCCAAATAAATATTAAAATAAATCTCACTTACACCAGATTGCTGCAAGAAATTTTTGAATTCATCCATTGTGCTATTTGATACAGTCATGTCTTTGAACATTCCTTCCAGCTTGGAGGTGAACTGACAACCACATTCAGTCTGCAAAAGAGAGAGAGAAATTAAAAATGAATATTAACTTCAATTATTGTTATCAAGTACATTACTGAAGTGATCAGACACTATTCAACACCTTAATTTGAAGTACTATTTGTCTATGAAAAATAACTTTTCAGATGTACCAAATCAGCACAACTAGTTGACACTCCTTAAGTAACCAAATAATGCTGGTTAAATTTCAGTCACAAGAGCAAATAAATACCAAAACTTGAGTTCAAAATGTTAAAGTTGGCATTGAAAATAGTTTTTTGTTAAAAAATATATTTAAAAAAAAAAAAAAAAAAAAAAAAAAAAAAAACCACACACACACACAGGAACAATACAGCCAAGATGACAAATTAATAAAATTAAGAAGGAAAAAAAAACGGTCCTCAAGGACACACAGCCCAGTGGATAAACTAGACCCAAAGAGTTGAGTTCAATACCAGGCTACAGCTGTGATGAACCAAAATTTGGAGAGTTGAGTTAAAGAGCAATAACCGAGACATCCAGAAGAGGCATGGCATGTGGAACTAGAACAATCTACCCCAGTGGACAAAAAGGGTTCAGTTTGAAATTCCAATCACCTGAAGAAGGCCGGAGCATTCAACAGCCGAAGCATTGTAAATATGGCAACGAAGTTCAAATAATGCAAAGGTAAGTAAAAAGCTGAAGATAGTAAAGGAAAAAGGATCAACATATTTGAAGATTTTGACCAAAAAGTAACTAGAAACAAAAAAAAAAAAAAAAAAAAAAAAAAAAATATTCTGATGTCTTTGCATCTAACAATAAGTAACAGTACATTTTTCTGTTTTAGGATTTTAATGTTAAAGCATAATTGAAGAATCAAAAGGAAAATTAATGTATGCAGGACATACTTTTCTAATTTGATAAAATTAATCGTAAAGAGGAGAAAATAATTTTAGAAACATTAACATTCTGTTGGGGTGGCTGCACTTCAAAGCTTATGAACAGAAAAAAAAATTAAGCCTATTACAGACATGTAACTTTTAGGAGAGTTTTTAGTTGACATTTTCATAGATATTAAATGGGATAAACAAAACAAAAAAAAAACACACAGACACACACATATATATATATATATATATATATATATTTTGAACAATAAAAAAATATTAAAAAATTAAAATCTTCAGACACACTGGGTTGTAGATTAATATTCTTTCGTTTTTTTATTATTATTTCATTTAGATTCCTCGACTAGTTTCGGCCAAAATGGCCATCATCGGGAGAAGAAATATTTCTGCTTGCTGGTAGCAAACTACAGAAATGAATGTCGTGATGGAGAAAATGAACTTTTGTCTGTAGTTTTCATTTGTTTTTTTATTTTTTTTATCTTTTTAACATGAATCTTAACATTCCTTGTGTTGGTCAAACAGTCTCTTTTAAGTTGTTATTTGAGATAAGAGCTGGATGGATCTATGCTTCTCTGAATTCCCTTGGTCAGTTTGACAGTTTTATTGGTCCTGGAGAGGGATGTGTCTCTGTTAAGTGTTTTTGTGTGTGTTATTTGGTTCTTAGGGGTGAGTGAGTATGATATGTGTAGCGTGTGTATTGCTGTGGGTGTGTGTTATCATTTGGCTCATTAGGGAGTGAGTGAGTATGATGTGTGTAAGTGTGTATATTCGTGTGTGTGTGTGTGTGTGTGTAAGTGTGAAGCCTAAACACCTCCATATGCATGTGTCTTGTGTGGGTGAGAAATGTGGGTCGGTTTTGATTTGTTGAGTTATATATTAGTACTATCTATATTGTTAAATTTATGGTTTAGCCCGGCTGGATATTGTGTTTTTAGACGTTGTATCCACTTATTTTCATGGAACTCTAAAATCTTTCTAATGTTATCTGCTCATTCCTCACTGATAACATTATATGTTGGTTGGTTGTTTGGGGTTTTATGGCATATCAACCACTATGGGTTATTTAATGCCAAATCCATTTTGCACATATATATTAAATATATATATACTTTGTAAACATAATTTGAGGATTTTCTCAAAAACGTATAGCTGGCAACATCATTTTCTCAAAAACCTATAGCTGGCAACATCATTTTTCTGAAAATATTATCTGAGGCCTTGCTGTTGGACGTAGTTTATCGCCATACCCAGGACGCGGATGTAGTTTATCGCCATACCCAGGACGTGATAACATTATATTAATCAAATATATTTCCAACAAAGACAATGTAAATGTTTCTAAAAACAAATGCAACTGCTGAAAAAAATATGGTTCCATTGAAAATCCTCGGAATTTGTTTTTACCATCATCAAATGATGTTAGGTAACAAAACAGCACTGCTCTCTCCAAATATTTCTGGCAATGAAAGAATGATGGCATCTCACCATCAATCAATGGGGGATATAACAAGAGCTAAATTTTCTAACAGGAAAGGAAATAAACTTATGTATTGTTGAAAAAATTGGTTATCTTAAAACATTTAAATAATCCTAGCTTTTAAAGACAAATGAATTGATAGTTACATGTAGGCATAAAAATAAATATCTGCTGAAATACGTTGACCTAGATTAATTTTTAATATAAATTAGTTCAGTTTTTAGATAAATAACATTTTTTATATATGTGCGTGATTAATATAAAATAATCCCGACCTTAAATAAAATTAATTTCTTCCAGATGTTTTAGGTCTATTTTAATTTTTTTTTTTTTTTTTAATAAATACTATTAATTCCAGTTTATTTTAAATATAAACTCAAATATTAATCAAGAGAACACTGGTTCAAACCCTCCTAGGAGACACATTAAGACTCAAATGCAAAGACTGGTAGACATATTTAAAGTTTAAAAAACAGTAATGCCTACACAAAACATCTATCCATTAAGCATAAGATTAAAAGTAAATAAATCAGAGAATTCATGGAGATGGGTAGGTAGGTGTGTATATATATTATATATATATATTTGGATCGTATTTACGATTCCAATGGAATAAATTATGACCATGGAATATTAGTGTTTAAGCCTTTTTATTATATATATATATATATATATATATGTATATAAATAAAAAGAAAGAACAGTAAGATATAAGATCCGGTGTTCTTATAGATATTTTATTTTTACAAAATAGTGCTCAATGTAAATTTACAGAGCATTAATATTATAAATTAATTGATTTAAAATATGGTTATTTTCGCTATAAATTAATTGATTTAAAATATGGTTATTTTCGAAAATAACCATATTTTAAATTTTAAATATATATATATATATATATATATATATATATATATATATATATATATATATAAGCATGAAATGTCCAGTAACTATCTTTGATCTTAGATGAACAGAAAATATGTTTGCCTAGCAAAGAGGGGAAAAACAACAAAAACATGTGAAGAAAAAACTCGGACCCACAAATACTGAGAGGAGACTGTATTTACAAAGATAAGCAGTGACCAAATTATCTGCTCAGATACAGAAAGAGTCAGATAGGATTAAATATTGGTATTCTATAGTATTAAAAATAAGGCAATGTCAATATAAAAGTGATAATAGCTGTATTGGAAGTATGAAAATTCTTTTTATTTAATGTTATGTAATTGTTCATGTGGAGGAAATTATAATATTTAAAATTAATAAAGTAGAAAATTTAAAAAAAAATTTGAATGAAATATAAGCACAACTGGCAAATGTGCAACAACATAGTCACCAAAGTCCTGATGATGTCAGTTTCCTCACTTTTGCAATTATTTTGAATCAATTTTTGCAATTCTTCAATACACATCCATTCAAAATGGAAGATATGAATATTAACGCATATCACAACTATTGACACTTGGAATGGATTCAAATTTTTGAGAATCTTAATAGTGTAAAAAGCCACAAAATTGTAAAAGTGGCTAGCTGATTCTAGCTTCTATGGATAAACACATAAAAAGGTGTACAACTAACAATACTTCAGTTGTGCAAAAACTTGAATGTTTAGGTCAAGCATCTACCCATTTAAGTTTTGTGTAAAAAAAAAAAAAAAATTGCAAAAATGAAGGTGCAAAGAATATTGAAGATTTTGAAATTTTAGAAGATGGAAAATACTGTTCCAATCAATGAAGCAAATGTATTGCAATTAGAACTGCAAGAGAAGCTCATTCTATCTTTTCAAAATGGATTCTTGAATATCATAAACAAAGAATTTGTCAAATTTTTTGGAAGTCACTATTAAGAAATTAAAGATGGAGCAGTGTTAAGTATGAGATTTCTTAAGCTGAAACAATGAATCCCAAAAACATTAAGAGTAAATTATTTCAACAAGGTGACTTCAAAAGTGTTTAATTTTAGAAGATATCAGTAATGTGCTTTATACCCTTGAGTTCTTAAGGGCTTGTGTCCAAGATGTGCAACATTTAACTGATGAAGTCTCCAAGTTCATTACAAAGAAAAGAAAGTCAAAATAATTTAAGACAAATTTTAGGTTTAAATCTCTTTATAGCACTAGAATTTTGAAAAAAAATAAATAAATTGAGTTTAATACCTTTCCAAAATTGTATCCAAGAAAACTGCAGAGAATTTCTTTTTAACAAATTTCTCTGAAGTTAAAGGACAACTGTGGAATGTAGGAATTGAGCAGTAACCTACCTTATCAACAAAGGAACCAACTGAATGTTGCCTATTTTTTTTTTAACCAGGTTCCTTATTAGTAAAAGCAAGAATACAGGCAAAAGTGTTATGGCTGATTTGCATGCTACACATGGAATAAACTTTGCTTAATAAGAATGCTGACCAAATGAGTTAGTGACATGAAAAAGTGAGGATTAGAAGCTACTGAACACTATTACAAGCTATTTTATCTGAAAATGATGGACAGCAAATTCAACCAAGTCAATCCCAGAGTGTGGTTCATCCATAGCTAAATGGGTTGAAGAAGCCAAGCTGATGTGCAGCCTGCACACAGTAAAATGGATGGAACAAGTTCTCCATCTGCTTCCATTAAGGATGTGCATTTGCCAAATACCATTAGAGATAAAGAATGGTTTATATGCTGCCCTTTTCAATGGATTCATTTGTGGTGTATGTATGAGCAATTTGTATCATGGTAGTGGCATATGGGTAAAACGAGATGTATACTTGGCAGAATTTCAGAAACTAAGATGCTTTTTGGAGGGATGCCTGAACAGTGTCTGGTATGCATGTTTATAGCAGGATTACTGGGCTATGTAAAGCATGTAAGTTACATATATATATATATATATATATATATATATTTTAATTGTTTGGCTGAGAATGTAGTTTACAAGGCCACAATAACAAGTAATAATGACACTAAATATTATACTGGTGCTGCTGGAGGGATGGGGTGAAAAGACAGACTATAATAAAATGAACCTCAATGAAAAGTACAAAAATAACTTTCAGGCTATTACTGGAAGCAAAAGGAAAATAGCAAAACCAACCCCAGACCCTACAGTGTAAAGGTTGCAAACATAACCAAAATCTATCAGGTAAATGAATATTACAGAGTATGTCAATTAAAATATGCTCAACAAGTGGCAGAAGTTAATGTTCGTATATAGACATAGAAATAAGTTCCTGGTGAAAAACAAGTTTAGGTTGAGTAGGATAGTTAAGAAAAACTTTCAATGAGCAACAAACAATAGCCATTTTCCTTCCTCTCTCCTAATAAATAGCTCCTTCACTTTGACAACACTGTACATTTAGTTCCTTTTATTGCAAAGTGAAGATAGCAGAAGTGGTGCATGAAACTAACAGTAGCAGAAAAGTAAGAGTAAAAGCATTAATTTAAAGCTCTGTATTTTGTTTTACATTGAGTATTTTTGCTTTTCTACATGTACACTTTTTGTACAAATATATAGGCAATTGAAAACAAACTGGTTTTATTCTTCATCTGAAATTCAAACAAAAATGTTTAGGAATTTTACAACTTACCAATTAACAAATTTCAAAGAGTCAGTGGTTGGTAAATTCCATTACAAAAGGCATTTTATAAAATTTATACTTTATTTTTCATCATTGGAAACCTTACCTTCAATTTGGAGATCATGTTCTTTTCTGAATCATCAGAGACACTTTTGTTGAGCAGTAGTCGTTTAGCTAAATGCTGTTTGTAATACCTCTCAAAGACATCTTTTTCTTGTAGAAAACGGAATAGAACCATACTTTTATCAAGTACATTTTCTATTTCCTGTTCTGACATCTTAAAAAAAAAAAAAAAAAAAATACAATAAAGAAATTAGTTACAAGTACTTTTCAAAAGCAAAATAAGAATAATCCATAAAACTATTTTACTACATTTACAATTGAATCAAAGATTGGATAAGTATTTTTTGCATTTGGTAGCAAAATTTAGCATGATCTCATATTTTAATACTTTACAATAAAGTGAACCCAAAGTTATGTGAAATCCAATATAAAACTTAGCAAAGAAACATTTCCAGATCTAAAATAATTCTAATACTTAAAAACAAATATTTAATGTTACAGTGAAATCTTTAAATATTTATACTACATTTAGACCAACAATTAGCTGCAGATTTTCTCATTACATATTTTAAGTCTGTCCATGAAAGAGAGAAACACAAAAATATTGTACACATGCATTAAAACACTCAGTGTTGCCATAAGTCATGAAAATGAAAAATTATAACCCCCTTCCACCACTTTTCACAAAGTCTGCAGGTTAATTTAACATTAAATCAGAAAATTTTGTTTAAACTTTCTCACATTTTAGATTTATTTAAGATTTATCTACAAAAAAGGTCAACTTACCCCTTTCACACCTTTCTTTAATTTATCATCTATGAAAAGTGAAAGATATTCTGGAGATCGTGTATTCAAGTTGATAAAGTATTCAAAATCACCAGATATAACCTGTTTGAATTGCTTATCATCATTGAAAGACTCATGAAGGAAGTGATCAAACCTGTCCTTAAGGTCCAATAAACTCTGCAAAATATCAAGCCATGTCACAAAGTTGACAGGAAATATTCTATACAGTTGGATTTGGCATAAACAAAACAGTTAAAGAATTTCTTTTCATGGATGTGTCAGACAAAAGTAACAAAAGCCAACCAAAGAAAGTAGTTAAAGTCAGTTTTAGAATAGACAAGCATTTTAGTAGTTTTAAGATGCATACATACAATCCTACCAGTGAGCGCATTTTCACAAATATACAGGCCAGTAGATGAAACAAAATGCCATTTAAAATAAGCAGTGTGTCTACTCAAATATGTATGAGTATCCACTAAAAATAAAGTTTATATATATATATATATGAAAGAGAGGTTTGGTAGTATAACTATTTCCAGCAATGATTGAAGAAAAAACAACAAATAATGAAGAACTATCAGAATATTATTTAAATACATTATATGATTTAGCCATCTGATAATTATGATATAAAAAAGATGATCAAGGGAAGTTGATGACATTAATCAGTACTAAATCAGTTGGGTTTCAGTCCCAGCCTGAAGCGATCTGATGTCTAGCCACACTGATGAGCAGTGGTACTGCAAAACTGTCTATGGATGATGACATTAGCTCTTGATAAAATAATTTAATCAGTTGAGCACTGTAGGGAGTAAAGAGTTAATTTGTAAACTGTCACTATTACTGGTGATAATGTAAGACTCTCCAAGCTGATTGAGTTCTCTAAGTGACTGGTGTGTTTATGGAAAAATAAATATGCAAAAATTCACCTTTCTCTCTGCCAGGCATCAATGGGGAATTAGAATATCCGATTGATACTAAATCAGTCAGGTTTCGTTCCCGGCCTGCAGCAATCAGAAATCTAGCCACACTGATGAGCTGTCATACAGCAAAACAAAAGTCTGGATTTTATATATATATATATATATATATATATATACACACACACACAAGATGTACAAATTGGTCAGAACACTATTTTCAAAATGAGCATGACTAAGATTGTAAATAGAATAGAGAGAAACCTTGATCTAAATTTGTACTCATAAAGCATAAATCTTGTACTTTATATCATTTACAAATACATTAATGTAGAAAGTGTAAGCATATTAAAATCATGTTTCTAAGAAAAGCTATATGCATATGTCAGTTGTGAAAGCCATGACCATTATTGATTTTTAATTTATCAGAATAACAAAATTTACCCCCACTCCTTTTATTTTTTAAATAACAATTAAGATATGATAAAAATTACTAAATGTTAATGGTATGTATGTGCAAAAGTCCCTAGCTTTTTTCTATCTTTTTGAATTAGAAATTGAGCACAGAAAATTTTGCAGAACACACCTAATGTCTTGATTACAAAAATATCCTAAGTAAATCTTGCTTTCAACTTTTTCACACTAAGCGCAAAAAAAAAAAAAAAAAAAAAAAAAAAAAGTTGAAAAACAAAATTATTGAATATATAGTTAAACATGACTGGAAAGTTGAAAATTAGGTTGAATGACATTTTTCTTTTTTTAAAATAAGATATCAATACAATTCTTCTAGAGAAATATACAGGATTATTCAAAAAGAATGAACAGATTTTATGACACATTGCTTCAGTTCTCAAGCATTGTCATAGAATGAGTCTGTGACAGTTTGAAAGAGGACTTTTCTAAGTTTGCAATGGCTGCCACAGGGGTGCTGTAGTTGTGTCACAGCTGTTTGAGGTTTCTGAACTTAAATAAAGTCAATTCAGGTTTCCTATGGTAAAAATTTTCTTTCCCCAAGTGAAAATCCTCACAAAAATGGCAAAAGTCATTTTGTCACAGCTTATTTTCTCTCAAAAAATGGATTTTCATACTTTTATAGGAGTAAAATATTGAAAAATGACCGTTTTATCATCACCTAAACTAATATCAAGGAAACTTTTGATCTGAACCCCATTAAACTAGGTATTTTCTGAAAGCAAAGGATATATTCTTCCATCTAAAAGTAAAATTAGCTGGTATAAATGACTCAAAATTTTTTTCAGTGGGTAAAATGTGAAAAAAAATAGTGAAAATTTTGCATTTTTTTCTTGTTCTAAACAAATATTTCCCCCATTAATGGGAAATTAACCATTTTTTTTTTTTGAAAATCAGAAAGCCTAAATCATAATCAAACTATTTCAGGCATAGAATTGAGAGTTTTGAAGGAAATCAACATTCCTAGGGGTTCAAAATGCAACAAAATCCATTGGTAATTTTCAATTATATGACTGCCAAGGGTTAAAAAAAATTGACACCCGGCCATGGAAAAAGATTTATCTGCAATTCCTAACCACCAGAAACCAAAAGTTTTTTAAAAAAAAAAAAAAAAAATAGCAGTGATAAGGAAAATTAAGCCTAATTGACATCTAGGTCAAAGGTCAGCCAGCAATAAACGGTAAACCTTAGAACAAGTTGTAATAAAACCCACCACTCCCAGATAAAAGCAAAGAGTGAAAAAAAAAGGGTTCAACATTACTAGGGCTTGATAACCTATGTTTGAACAATGGCTTGATGAGTTTTGTTTTGTTTTTAACACCTCGTGACCCAGGTGATGACAACAACACTTAGCAGACAACATTGGGTTTTTTCGCCGCATATCTTTTGTATTTCCCATCGCCGGTCCATTTAGCCGTTCCTTTTTATTCAATGATGTTCATGCCAAATGAAAGAGAAAGGAATGAATTTTGAATGATGTTATTTTGAAGCGAAAATAAGTATTTTTTTCATTAAAAAAAAAAAAAAAGAAAAGAAAAAAAAGGGGGGGGATTTTTCTCAGAAAATTGGGCATAATTTCTTAATGCTAACCGCCGAGTGACATTTTCCACAGCCAAATCAAAGATTAATTACCAGTGAATAATTCCATGTGAAAACAACAGACGTCTGGATCCTATAACGTCGCCCTAAAAGGGTCCAGAAGTTTACTAATTGGTCGAAAACCTGTTGTGCATAATTGTATTTTTCACGGTCAGTTTCCATTATTTCATCTTGATATTATCATTTTCAGACAGCCAAGTCATCAAGGATTCAGGAAAACAGTTTGGCATAGGTTTTCTTTAAGAACTTTACATTCTATGAGGTGTTTAAAATGTTACTGACGAATGAGATTTTTTGCCGAATATTTCATTTACGTGCCATGTTGGATTTTCCTATATGACAAAAACAAAGCTTTTAAACTGCTGTGGTGTCATATGTCCGGCAATGTTCAATTGTTTGTTTACCCCCAGAATGGAGAGTCCTCAGCAAAAGGCCTTCTGCATTCTTGAGTTTGCAAAAACAAATATGGTTATCACAGTGCAGCATGCTTTTCAAAGGCAATTCAAGATTAATCCACCCTCTCCAAAGAACATTCAACAGTAGTTTAAACAGTTTCAAGTGAGTAGGTGTCTGTAAAGGAAAAAGTCCAAAACAAACATGAGTTTCAGAGGAACAAGTGAGAATCCATGTTGCATTTGAGAGGAGTCCATGGAAATCCACTAATCAAGTTAGCTGTGATCTTGCAATCTCTCAATCCACTATCTGGCGTGTGCTAAGAAGACGTCTACATTTGAAAGCTTACAGACTACACCTTGTTTAGACACTTACCAAGACATTGTTCTTTGTGCTTGGCCTGCAAGATCCCCAGACCTCACCGTATGTGATTTTTTTCTTGTGGGGATACATCAAAGACTGTGTTTATGTTCCATTGCTACCCACTAACCTCGATGACCTTGAACATAACAGCGATCAACCCAGTGGCTCATGATATGCTGATACACATCTGGCAGGAATTCTCTTATCACATTGATGTTGCCCGTGCTGCAGGTGGTGCCCACACTGAACACTTGTAAGACAGAAAATAAAAGTTGATTGTGAGTAGAATACTTGTAACTTGGCTGGAATTTTCCATTAATTTTTTTCCTTAAAATATTGTGAAATCAGTTCATTCCTTTTGAAAACCCTGTACAGTATGAAAATTATTAAAATTGAGATGTCAGTGACAAAGGTCAAGTGTTTTTTGGTAAGCTTATGTTGTTATCTATAATACTTTTATGCTATTGCAGATCTGTTTAAAAGATTTAATATAGGAGATAAATCAGTGACTTTCATACTTTCTATCATAAAGAAAAAGCTTTAAAGAGTTAACACTTTCAGTAGATAAACAATAGAAAAATACAAATTAACATTATTTTAAAACTTACCTGGATGTAAGAGATGGCATTTTTTCCATCTTCTCCCTCTTCAGAAACAAGTGCTTTTCCTTGTTCTCTCAAATAGGCACTGCTGCAATCACACATGGTTTTCAGTCCCTCTGGCACTCTTATAAATAGTTTATACATACAAGCCAGATCTAGAAAAATATAAAACAGTTTTAAGTGAAACTTAAAATATTACATTCAATTACTAATTACTTTTTAATTTGAATAATCTATACTAAAGTAACATTTTTTCCAAGCAATTGATCATGAAACAATTTGAAGAAATATAAACTTAAAAACAGCACAAATATCAAAAACATTAGTTACATCTTAAATGTAGAAAAAAAAAAAAAAAAAATGCTACCAAATATTGAATATTTTGACATGAAAAATTTTATCTTAAAATCTTATTTAACTACACTGCATATTAACATTCTTACATAAATACAATTTTTAACATTAGGTATCCAATTGACTAGCTTTTAATATTTAGAAAAATCCAATGTCTTTTTATTGAAATTTGTAATAAACAAGAAAAAACATGATCTGCCAAGTATTCTGTACTGCCTTTTTTTCTTTTTAAAATGAACAGGTTAACATTCATTGGTAGCTCGACTTCAAATGACAAACTATCAAAATTATGTTTTGCAATTAGTAACCTGCAAGATAGAAAACAATTTTTAAAATATTCAAGCAATAACTTACCATCAGTCTTATTATTTTTTAACATGTGAACCACACCAGAATTCTCCATCTGAAATTTATAAATTATATCAAGAAATTTAAAATATAACCAGTAACATCCAGTACCATTGATTCTATAATCAAAAGTCTTGTACAGTATAGGAATATAATTTTTTAAGCCAACTTATCTATATTTTCATTAAATAAATGATCTTAATCCACATATTTTCAAAAATCCAAATATTACCATTAACAGTTAAAAGCTAATACATGCAGATTATATGATTAACCTATTAACTGCAGATAACTGAAATTTTCATCAATGCAGTTTTATGAGTTAGCATACAAATGAAAATGTTGCCAATGTTAATGGGTTAATTACATAATATTACAATAAACTCAATGTTATTATGAGATGAAGTAATATTTGTGTACATTCACTTACTTCACAATTTTTGTTTCAAGGAATGGTTAAAGAAAATAACCTTTTAACACAGGAGAAAATAAACTTGATAAACTTATGCTATCCCTTAAATTGAAACTAATTGTGAATGGAAACATTCAACTATGTAATTTAACTTTATAGGTAAAAATTTGAGAACAAAGAGGCAATTAAGATAAAATAAAAATTTCTATTACTTGGGCTATTTAGAGCATCACCAATTACTTTATACATATATAAGTTACATACTTGAGAGTTACAATGCATCCATTTTGTATTGACTAGATAGTGAAACTTTAATAACATAAAATTTTTATATTCTTAAAATGTCTATATGCAAAAAAGAAATCCTTAAAATACAAACTTACCTCCACAATGGTTTTCATGTGTTTTCTAATAAGTTCTTCTTCAAGTACCTACAAAAAAAAAAAAAACAACAAAAAACAACTATAATAAATCACAAGATTAATAGAATATTTGCATATACCAAAATATTTTATTTATGTTGGTGGGAGCATAGAAAATTAAAAGTATTAAATTTGTTTTTTCTTTAAAATATTTAAAGAGGATTTGGTTAATTATGACTAAAATTGTCAAGAAAAAAAGTTTTGGCAAGAATCCAGTTTTTCATCATACTATGAATTTATGTTTTCACACAAATACCACCAAAGAGTCAAGTTTCACAAAAGGTAAAGTAAACCAAAATCATTTGGATTAAAGAAAATATTTCCAGGTATAAGTTTGAACTTTCTTTAAATTTCACAATTAACCACGAGACTATCAATTTCAGTACATTTGGTTTCAAATGTCAAGCTATATTCAATATTATGAGAATTTCTACATTGTAATATTTCCAATCAGAACTTAAATATCCTTGTAAAAGTTTAAAATTTCTTCAGAGAAATTTAAAATAGCTAAAATAGAACTACACTTTTGTAAATATTAATGTATCCGCATGCAAAATACTGTATTTAAATTAAGTGACATTCTCAAATGTTTTGCAAACAAACATCAGCATGAATTATTTTGTGAAAGTTATTAGTTAATTTAATTAAATTTCTTCATATCATTTCAGTTTGACAAAAAGAATAAATACAGTGATATTTTAGTATAATAAAAAAAAAAAAAAAATTATCACTAATGTTAAAAAAAGAAACATTTCCATACAAAAATAATTGTATTGAAAACAATTTGATAAAACATTACACTAGAATGAACATTCTAGCAATGACAATACTTTGCAGGTTCCAATTCTAAACATGTATCTGTTGAGACGGACATCTGTTTACAATTTTCCCATAATCTAAGTATAGTCTTTAAATTTCATAAATACAGATTTTTTTTTTTAAACTAGATAAGTAAAGGCAAGTGTACTGACCTACTCAAAAAGATGGATAGTGAATTTTCCATACCAATTATTTAAAATTATAAGCTAATGGTTAAAATGAAAATTTAAAAATTTGCGTAACTACTATTTTTTTTTTTTTTTTTTTTTTAAGATTCATATATTCTTTAGCACACTTGTCTGCCCTTAATTGCATTTAGGTTAATAAGGACTTTTTTTACAATTTTATACTGTAAATACATTTTGAAGAAACTCTTCAAATAAGAATTATAAAATTAATGCAGCATAAAAATCTGACATAACATTGCAGCCAAAACTTTTTATCTGAAAAATTTAAAGTACATTTTTCTCTTTTAAAACTATAAAAGTTTCTACACTAATATCTGTTAAGTATCAGCAAAAGAAAAGAGCGAGGAAATAAGATTTCTAAAACATCTTACTTTAACTATAGGTTCTTCGGTTGATTTATCTAAATAATGCGTTGCTCTTTCAGCCTCCTCATTGATTCGAGCTTCAACCTTTTTAATGTAGACAGATGCACTGTTTTCCGCCAAAAATTTCTGACTCTCAAGCTAAAAAAAAAAAAAAAAAAAAAAAATTACAAATGGAAAAATATAATACATTCAAGAGATATGACAACTCAAAAACAAAACAAAAAAAAAACTTTCAAATTAAACAGATGTTCAAAAGTACCAGAGCAAAATAGACACTACCTAGCTACTCTGCATTTTAAAACAGAAAAATTATAACAACAGTTAATGTGTAACTTTTTTAAATTAATAAAAATTCTATAGGTTTAAGTTAATTATGACATCACTAAAATTTTTTAGTTCAAAGTAGAAAGTTTGAGAGAACTTGAGATGGGGTATTATTATACGCAGATTTAATGGGACAAGTTTCCTTGTCTTGGCTGTCAGTAATGTGTTTGCCTTCTTTAAGTATCTATTGTGATTTAATAGGTGAGAGATTGAGAATATCATTTAAATTTTTATAATAAAAATGTTTAAACATTTACCAGTTAAAATATATTACAACAAAATTCATGATTTCAACAGCTTTAGAGAGGATTGCCATCTCATTAATTGTGCATCACTGAATTAGTTTTCAACTTGTAAATGAGCATGGCCTCTGAAGTGGCTTAGCATAGCTTGAAACATGTGACATACAAAGGAGGTCACCATGACAGGATTTATTGAATCAAATTAAATAACATCATCCTCATGGACCTTCATGTGTCTTTTCAGCTCAAGACTGGATTTACAGTTTTTGCCACACACAAATTTTCAGCTAGTGTTGAAGGAAGGCTATCAAGATGATGTGTAAGAGAATTGTCATAAGATTTAAAGCAGTTGACATAACCAGATTTCTATATCAGGACACAATGGCAAAGATTACTCCCCACAAATGAAAAGTCAGAAACGGCTCCCCTTTCTAAAACCATGCTTCAACTTTTCATTCCCAATGCAGCTTCACTCAAGAAGTATATTACCATCTTTAATAGATTTTTTTCTATTCATCTGTCACTCAGATCCCTATGAAAAGCTATGTTTTCCTTGGAATACTCAATCTCTTTTTGCATCTGTGTTGTTCTTACCAACTTTGAGCTTACAAGAAAACAGATGCTTAGGAATCCATGAATTCTGAATACTAAAAACATACCCAGCCTATCTCATCAGAGTCAAAACAATCATGGGTTTAATACTTCTTCAGGTAAAGAGTTCTATAATCTTGGTGTCTACCATTTGATGCTGAGAATCCATATCAAACATTTTTGATGGAAATCACCTAACCAAATTAAGTGTCTACAATGTCTGGCACAGGTCCCAGTAAAGCAGAGAGGTAAGTACACATGCATTGACTGATGACCAAAATCAATGAAGTCAATGTTTATAATGCGTGTACTTTATACTAAGTATGTCCACTGTTTTCGCGGAAAAACAGCATAGCGTAAATGAAAAATGCCACAAACTTAAAGAAAATAAAGTATTATCGTCAAAATGCTTATGTTATTATTTAGATGAAAGAAAAAAGTATTTTTTTAATTTTTTTTTTAAATTTTTAATATTTTCTAACACGTTCGAAATTTTGGTTAAAATCGTCTTTATTTTACATCATCGCGGTGACGTTTAAAATAACAGTTTTTTTTTGCGTTTTTTACCGTTGAAAACATATTGATTTGGAAATTCTTGTAAAATAAAATAATTGTCCAATCTTAATGAAATTTTCAGGACTTAATCACAAATGAATGAAATTATTTTTCAGAATATTTTGTTTTTAGAAAATTTTGGTAAAAAATTTTTTTTTAAATATGTTACCCCCATTTAGTTAATTTCATGAAATTTCGCCTTAAAAACCTTTTGGCTCCTCAATTTTATTTTTTTGTTAAAAGAAGGAGTCTTTGGAGATGGTAAATAACCTACTTTTCTTTCACAAATTTGAGCTACTTAACTGAAAATTTTGTCTGAATTGAAAAATAATGAATCCAATAAAACTCTGATATTACTTAATTAGAAAAGCTTTTAATTGCTTTTGTAAATAAGTAATAATAAGGACATTATTGTCTGAAGAAATAATTTTTTCTGATGAATAATTAATTTTACAAGAATTTTTCGTTTTTAAGAAATTTTAATTATAATAATTTATAATAGTTTAACATCGTGTAAAGCTCTGTATTAGGAGGGCTCCTCAATATTATGTAGTAATTAAGTAAAAAAAAATTTACGAATCCAAAATTGCTAAGTTTAATAAATTTAGTTGAGCTACTTTTTTAAAATAATTTTTTTATGTTGTATTTTTTTACTTAATACATTCCTTATTTCCATGTATGATATACAGAAATTGCCATTATTATAACAAGGTCACGTGATCTAAGGGTTTTGTCCCTTTACGTGGCCTTTTCAAAACATTTTGTTTCTTATAAGTCGTATTTTCCGTTCAAAAGTGTAAACTTTAAATTTTAAATTATTTTTTCTTTTTTTCATTTACTATTTCACTAAATAATTTTATTTTTTATGTATTGTATTGTGTGTGTCATACTCAAATAGAATAATTTTTTTAAAACTCAGACTTAAAAATTATGTCATTTATGGTCATCAGTAGTAGCTGTCATCGCCCGTCAATCAATCATTATCAATAAGATCGAACAACTGAACGGGACCAATCGTTAATAATTGGTTGTATATTATTTTTTATGCTATAAGTAACAAAGATTTCTTTGAAATCAGATTACTTTTAACTTTAAATTTTTTAATTTTACTAAAATAACGTGTCAGAATTTTTTTTAAATATTTTAAAAATCGATAAATTTGTGTTTGCTTACAAATTTCTTAAAATTAAGAAAATGGCCGTTTTAAGAAAATTTAAAAATTGAAAATAAAATTGACAATCAAATGTATATAGTTTCTATCTGAAATACACCAGAATTGTTTAATTAATAGAAATCATAAATTTAGTTATTAAATTTTCAATTAAAGCTAAAATGAAATCTTCAAGAATGTTTTTCATTGTAAAAAATTCATTTTAAACTTAGGTATCGAAAATTTATGCCGAAATAGTGGAGGTACTTACTTTATACAAAAAAAAAAAAAAAAAAAAGTGTTCTAAATTTATAATTGAGCTTATATTTATATAGATCAAACATTTATTACTCATTTAATATAAATTGTTAACTTAAATTTCGAGCAGGATTTTTCAAAATACCAATACTTACTTTGTAAAATTCTGCTGACTGGTCAAGGAAGGGTCTTTCAAAATCCTCCTCATAGACAGATCTAGCATCAATTCCTAAGACCATTAACATCTGACAGGCATTTTTTACAGCACCTCTGAAATATATTTATGACTGTTTTATTTCAAGTTTTTAATGAATGTAAAAGTCAAATTGAAATTTTACATTTAGCTTTAGAAATAATTTTGCGATTGTAATTAACTACAGTAAATTATCAGCATCTTAAAATCTGTGATATTAACCAAATATCACTTCCAATAAAAAATATTTTTCATATAAAACTGCTTACTTTAATCAGTAATATTTCTCATTTTACAAGTATTTTTATCAACAGGCTAGTAACTACACACTTAAAAAAAAATTTAAAAAAAATAAAATATGAATTTGACTTTAATGCATATGAATTTTCAACCTACAGGATTCATGCAATACTCTTAACAACTTTAACTCAAACTGTTTTTCATTATACAAGCAAAAATAAAAAGCAAATGCAGGACTGCTTTCTCAATATGTACAAGTTGTGTCAGAAAAGAAACAGAACTGTAGTCACAAAAAATTTGTCAAGTCCAAACTACAAGTTTTCCCCTTCAAAATTACCCCCAGAGTCTAATACACTTTCCCATCATTCACCACACACACACAAAAATGCACATTCCTGGAAGCATTCTCCCGGGATTCTCTGCAGCCCCATGGTCACAGCTCTCTCAATGGTTTACCACATCAGGAAAAATGAGTCCCCTTAATGATGCCCTTTAGCTTTGGGAAAGGAAAAAATAACAGAGCCAAATTAACTCAGATGAGTAGGGTGGTTGCTCCAATAAGACAATATTGTACTCATCAAGAAACTGCCAGATGCTCAGGACAGCGAGTTGGTACATTGTCCTGACGAAGCAATCACAAGTTGTCCTGCCACAACTTTCACCTCTTCTCACACACTGAACAAAGCAAATGTCACAGGATCACTTTGCAGACATGTTGGCTTATTGTCTAACACAATAGAAAGAACTATGTGGATGATGTTCTTCACACCAAAGAACATGATCAGCACAAATTTGGACTTTGGCCGTCTTGCTTTCTTCGGCATTGGCAACTCTGAAGGTTCTGGCATTTGGTCTCCAAGTTGTACTCAAAGATCCATGACTCATCACCAGTGATGACTCTCCCTAGCAAGTTTGCTTACGTTTCAAGTTCAAGGATGTCCTGACACACCTGCATGTACTGCTCCTCCTGGTCACCACTCAACAACTTCAGCACCATCTTCCACATACACAAATCTTAGGTGACAATCTTCTAGATGCTGTGGCATTTTATGCTGAGCTCAGTTGCGATCAGTCAATCAATCACCTGGCCTCACACACTCAACGCCGGCCTAAGTTCCGATTGTTGAAAGCCTTCCACTCCTGAGGTCATCTTTCATGTTTTTGCCTCCCTCTTTGAACCTCTTGAAAACACCATCAGAAGTCACACCCAAGTGTGACATCATCTCATCTCCATACAATTGCTGCAGCAGTCAGTGTACATATGGAGTTTTCCCCACTGGAGCAGAAACTTCAGATTGTTTCATTGCTCTACCCATTGCTTAATGGCCTAAAATCAAGGAGCTATTAATAAAAGCACATGAAAAAAAACATACAATAACTGCAGAGAGCTGAAATCAGTTACATACTTCCCAATATTATGTTACACAGTGATGCAACCTGCTAATTCCTACAGCACTCATAGCTCCTGCAGCACACTAAGTCTAGTTACTTTTCCGACACACCTCATTATTTCTATTAGCTGCAAAAATAGCAAGATTTTTCAAGTTTAAGTGCCTTCTCAAATTTAGTTTTTCATTTAAACTTATAAACATTTGTTTCACCCATTGTACCAATAGATAAAGAAAATCTTTAATATAACTGAATCAAATAAAAGTAGCATAATGTTCATAGCTAAAAGTAAAGCATCCTCCTCTCTCCCCAGGGTTGGCCCAAATCAAATTTCAATGTAGCCAATCATACAATTGCACATTTGTTAAATAATTAGCAAAGCAACATTTATCAGTTCTGAGAAATCCCCACATGCTCTACATTTCAGAAAGAGGGTCAAGTGTTTCTTTATTTAACCATTTTACTTGTCTATGCTTTTTTTTTTTTTATTAAATCCATTTCTATGTTTCTACTTGCTGAAACAAGAATAATCACAATGATTGAGCTTTTAGTAAGAATGGGACTACAATCTGTCAATCAAATTACTTCATTAAGTCTATTATCATGAAGAGAGAAATACTTCAACATTGAGGTTCTTGCTAATCTGAGACAACAATTTACTTAGTTTCTAACACCATGACAAAATATACATGACAGTACACACTGTAACATGTTTGTGTCTGTAGAATAAAACATTCTATTTGGTAATGTACCACCTATTATAATGTAGTAACAGTTGTATTTTCACATTGAATAAAAGAAAAATCTCCTTTGGTACTTTCAGGATTTAATACATTTAAATGAAAGTGATACACAATATATAATAAAGGATAATCATATCAGCAATTATTCTACTTTACTACAACTGTTTTTAGCTTTTGCAATTTCAAAGTAAGTTATTCATGAAAATAACTTTCAGATTTTGTTTGAAATGGAGTTTTAGGAAGAAACTTCAATTTATACGTCTATTATATGAAATTCTCATACAGAATAGACTAGAAATCATACTTTCATTCTAATCAAGTACCTATCGACTTACAAGGATTTACCTACAAGCAAATGGACTATATTTTATTAACAGCTATCAGAGCAGCACTACATTTCAATGTATAGAAGTGATTTCTCAAACTTATTTTAATTTGGCAAATTTGTATCTGATATTTTGAATATTTTCCTACAGTTAACAATTCTAAATATCCTGTTAATTCCGAATGTGCAATATCTACAGAATGTAATGTGGAGCTTTTATTAAAGACTTACAACCAAATTCAAACCACTAAAACAATATGGTTTGTTTGTTTGTTTGTGTTTTACGACATATCGACCTCCTCAGTCATTTAAAAAACAATATGGATAAGAAAAATTCCAACTTTGAAAGCAATAATTATTAAAATTATATATATATATATATATATATATATATGATAGGAAAAAATTTACTAACCTATCAACAATTTCTCCTTTTCGTTCTTTGGATACCATTTCTAATAATGTGGTTCTTAAATGTTCTCTAATGATTGGATGTCTGACAACTTGGTCTCTGAATATCATCAATCCTAAATTGTAGACATTGTCCACATTATTTTGTTGGACATACACTCTGTCCTGTAAAGTAGAAAACGGATCACAACAAAAAACTCAACAATTCTGAAAATAAATAACCATCAAAAAATATTTTCAATTAATTGAACCAATCAGTACAGTAACAAAAAGGTGAAAATGCAATTCAAATACTAATTGTAACTGTTGAAGATAACATTTCTTCATTTCAGACAAAATCATATATGTCACCACCAAGCTAGTATATTTAGCCACCTCCCCACGAGGGTTGCATGTGGCACAAGGCTGGGTTTAACGTAGATTCTCCATCCCGTAGGCTCTGCCAAAAATATTCCCTTTGAAACATGTATAAACAGGTTCAGGGCCAGTCTACCTCCCTGAACGAGGCTGCCTTTTGGCGGAGCCTCATCCAGGTTCCTCTCTGCCTTCGGGCAGAGAGGTCGACTGTGTAGCCGAAAAAGCTAGTCAAGCAGTGAATATTCAAAGAGAAATGATCTGGACAATGGAAGCCCCATACATGCTAAGCTCATGTCTTTTTAACAAAAATAAATAATTAAATTACAGTAATTATTGATAAAGTCCTTTATTTCTCAATCATGAATATTCTTATTAAATAAAATAATTCAGACACCACCAAGAAACAAAAGAATGTGAATTTGAGACTAATTTTTACAAATTCAGTTAAAACTTGAAACTGTTATATATATTTTTTTTTTCTCTCCATAATTTAATTCTATCTTTTGAAACAAAATTTGTTCAGAATCAAGCATCATTTTTACTGATACTTCATAAGCAACAGGCATTCACAGTGAAGGGAAAATGTTTCACTTGAACCTTTCAACAAAAAGGAAACTTTAATAAAAGGTCACTAATTCAAGTATAGATTTATTGTTTCAATAATTTACATTGGAAAAAAAAATTATTTTCTTGTGCATAACACAAGAAATTTTTGATGGAAAGTAAAGGTAAAAAAAGGGAAATCATATAGAAAATTTTACTCAGTTTAAAAACTTACTTGAAACAGCCAGATTGCAAATGCACTCAGTTTGGCTCCCAAGTCCATTCATCTTTTTATTTTTTTATAAAAACTTTTTCTTCATTCTTAATGAATGACAATATCTTTTTACCTTCATAGTTTAATATATAGAAATATAATAAAATCATAATCAAGCAGAAAAGTATGATAGATTCATTAATCCCTTAAAATGTATTACCAGATATGTCTAGTTAGCACCTTTCCCCAAAGATTTGAAAATTAGTTTTGAAATGGAAATTAGAAGAAACACACAATGGCTAAACATCCAGTTTATTTTTTTTCTTTAATATCATGAAAAATTAAATATTCTCATGAAATATATGCACAACAGTGAGATTTTAGAATGCAATTTATTCCCTATATTTAGCTTCAAAAACATGGGGCCATATTTTATGCACAAGAAAATATGGTATCAGTGTTCTAGTTCTATGTCTGTTGGTTATTTTTATAGCAATCATTTTAGTTTATATATTCAATTTTTTTGTAACATCTTGTATAATTAATTCTTTCATATTGATATATAAACTAAATACTTATTGAATTCAAAGGTTTACTTGATATTTGCACAGTTAGGATGAAAGTTAATTCATTCTGGAGATGTAAACAAACAGCAACCACTTGAATCTCAAATTAATATACTGAGAGTGTAAAGTTTTAAAATGGGTTTTAAGATCAATTTGATAAAGAGAAAGGTTTAAGAGCTTCAGAGTTTGCATAAAATAAAACAATACTGAAAATTGTAAAAACGATTGACTGGTACCACCAACTATAAGTTCTTTGGTTCTGGATGACCAATGCAGTTTGGATAAGAAATTCAATTTCTGTGTTTGCTAAATCACAGATGGAATCACAAGTCTTTTTTTCATGTATTTTTCAACAATAAATTACAGTTCAATAATTTGGTATTCTTTCAAACACTTTAGTTATTCTTCAAAAAAAGTTAATGGATTGTGACTTACTAAAATATGTCTAAATATGTCCTTAAAAAATACAAAAAAAAAAAAGCTATATTTTTAAGAACAAAAAGTTTTGATATTAATTACATTTTTAAAATAAAGGTGATCAGATTTCCAATGAAAAACTTGGGTCAGCTTTATGCAGATCTATTTTTAAATTTTTTTTTTTTTTAAATTTTCAAAGACACTGAGTAGATTTTAACAGACAAGCCAAAGCTGATGACCAGTTTATTATTAAAGTGGACACTGGAGGGTAGGCAAATCAGGTAACAGGTGTTGGTGTACAAATTGGAAGAACTTTTTCTTTCATTAAAACATTACAAAAGAACTTAGTCACAAAGACCTGTAGTAATTTACATTCATTTCCTCAAGACATTTGACTTTCAAACTTTACAAATTTCTAAACACCTAGTTACATTTATTATATGTTAAAATTGAATTGTTTTCATCTACCTCTATCAATTTCTAGATGAACTTGTTACTTGATTCTTTTTTTATCCTCCTGTGCCCACTTCAGCAGTAAACTTAAGTTTTTGGCTAAAAAGATAACAAGTGTTTTATATAAAAGTGTCATAAAATTATTCATATTTTGAGTTTATTGGACCCAATAGATAATGCACAACTAGTGGCTAGAAGCCTTTTTAAAGTATTAGTTTGAACAAAACTTTTTAGTTCATTGTAAGAAACCAGAACTGTGAGAAATTTGTTTTTATCCAAAAAGTAAGATAGACAGGAAAATTCAAAATAATTAAAAGACTTGCTTTGTTTTTAGTTTTCATCAGTTACAATGAAATAAGATGAGCAAGTTTTGTTTAGTAAAAAAAATTAAAATGTACTTTTCAATAATAGAATTTATTTGGGTTAAGCCAAATTTTAAACATTTTCATTGGGTAACTAAAAGCAACTTGTATAAACTATTATTCATACACATTTTCTTAATTGTCAGAAAAAGTTTGAGAAACTACAATTTTTTTTTCCACCCTAATTACATAGCACTTTACATTTTATTCTTACCTGAAAAAAATGATACTAACCATGTACATTAGGATGTCTCTTATCATCACCATTGATGTCTGATGATCATTCCATGCAACATTCAATGTCTGCAGAAAATGGTTGTTAAGTGCACGCAGAACATCTTCTCGAACCTAAAATAGAAAAATATCTTAATATCTTTGAAAACTTAGCATTAATACAAGAATTGCAAGTTCAAACTCTGGGTAGAGTAATATAAACTCAGTAAAAACAAAGCAAGCAAAAACTGAGCAGTACTAAGACAAAGACAACCTTAGACATGGAAAACAATCTACTTCTATAGATTAAATAAAGGGTTCAGTTCAAAATTCTTTGAAGGTTACCCACATCAATAGACATCCAAATAAGGTTGGAGGGCACAATGGACAAAACATTGATAAAGATTAGGACATTAATTTCAATATAATGAACCAAGGCAAGCTGTCATTAAATTAAAACATTATTTTGACTAAAAAATTTTTGTTTATAGAATACTGTTAATGACATTTAACAATTAAAAAATTGTTTTATTATCTGTTTTAAAAAATGAAAAACCCAAAATTTTGAGCTCAAACCTTTAAAGAAAAGAATCAATTCAGAAAGCTAAAAAAAATAAATAAAAAGCTTAAATAGAAGAGAAGGAATAAGAAAATGTGCCAAAATTTGAAAATAACATTTTGATCTAAATAAGGGAAAAAAAAAAGAAAAAAAAAAGAAAACTAAGCCTAAAGGTTTTATATAAAAACAGCAATACCAACACTCCCAGCAACACTAACATTACCTATCTGCCTCAATATATTCACTTAGCAAGTATTCAAGAATTCAAAGAACTGTTACAAATATTGAAAATTTCTTCAACAGTTGAAAAAGTTCTTGCCTATAAGGAATAGATCAGAGTTCTTAAGAAAAAACAAAAAATACACAAGGGAGAGTTCTAAATGGACAGGATGCAATAAAGTCTATCTTCAAGTGATTCACGGCCTTTTTACATGTAGACAGGCATTTTCATGCTGCAAAATGACAATTATAATTCAAAATTAGCATTTTCAGCTTTGAACACCAGATTCCATGCTTATATAAATTACTTCACTATCAAATTACACCCTTTCATTTAAAAGCACTCACCATAAGCTTCAGTGTCAGTTAAGGTTTCAGTTCCTTATATGCATCTAGTGTTATTATGCAAATTTTCTGATTGTTACAAAGAGCTACTAGCTACTAAAAAGTTCTTGGTTACCAAAAAAAAAAAAAAAAAAAAAAAATATAATTCCAGTTACTTGATCAGATCTTAGGCAGTAGGTCAAGCCAAGAATTTTTTCCATACTCTTTTACACAATCTATTATCAAGAGAGATAAAAACAATGGATCAATTTCATACTGTTGAACATAGATCATTGTATACCTCTGTACATTTAGTTTTCCATTCATTTCAAATGGGACTGATTTATAAAGCATTTTTATTTTTACCAATCATACTTAAGTGATTTTAAATGGTTCCAACTAACTATACCTTGAAGTACCAAAATTTTGCATAATTTTCTACCACAACTTAAAGAAAATCTTTTTTAAATTTAATTAATGGTTTTGGCAGACCTATCTCTAAACAAATCTATATTTGCACATTAAAATTTTTTTTTTCATTAAAAGAATTATATAAAGCTTGGACTGACAAAATAAATAAATGGAAAGGTTTGTATAATTACCCAAAATATAGTTAATGAAATTAAAGTCACCTTTTACTGAATGTATCGTTTAAAATACATCAACTAGTCACCAGTGTAAAAAAAAAAAAAAAAAAAAAATCAACCTTGATGATTTAAAGCCATTTTTTTTTTAATAAGTAAATTACAAATACCAGATTTTTACTTATAATCCAAGCTACTTACAAATATTCTTAAATAACACTATAACCACACTAAAATTACTTCAAAATGTAATTGATTTTTTTTTTTTTACAGTTTACTAACCTGCCAAAATATATTTCAGAGTGTAGGGAGTTGTTAAAAGTACTCAGTATTCCCCCCATCTAAATCTTCTTTAGAAACTATTTTACAGTAATCATAAGGAAATTAAGGCATTAAATTAAACTCTAAGTATTGAGATAAGTGAAAATCTTGTCAGGTTGATCAAACAATTGCATCATTGCCATAGCTGACTTCTACAAGTTATAATTTCCATGTTTAACCACTTTAAATATGTGCGTAAATGTTTGTTGTAAATCTGCTGCAAAAGTTGTCTATTTGGGTGATTATATATAAAAAAAAATTACTAAAAAAAGGAATGTTTGTTATTTATTAATGCAACAGAGGTTTATTACTTTGATGTATTGGAATAACCTGTCACCCCCATCAGTGACTTCACTATAGGCAGTAACTAGCTATAAATATCTGTAAGTCAATGGACTACAGAGCCTAGCTGCGACCTGCTCCAGCTAAATAGTCGAACTCTCTGCCTCTGAGCAGAGAGGAACCTGGATGAGGCTCCGCCGAAGGGCAGAGTCTCGTTCGGGGAGGTAGACTGACCCTGAACCAGTTTATAAAGATTCAAAAGGGAATATTTTTGGCCGAGCCTATGGGCTCAGAGAACCCACATTAAACTGGCCTTGTGCCACATGAAGCTATGCCAAAGGGCAAAGTCTCATCCAGGGAGGTAGACAGACCCAAACACATTTATACAGGGTTTACGGGGAAATTTTGATTTGAACCTATGGGCTCGGATTGCCCCACATTAAATTCGACCTTGTGCCACATTGTACCCCGTGGGGAGGTTGGTAAATATTGCTAGCTTGGATCTGTTGAGTACGACTAACTCAATGTGAGAACTACCAACACTTCCAATAGTAGCACTCACTACTGGATTGACTTGCAACGACCTTGTGCATAACTGTTACCTTTATTCTTATTGTACTGGTTTTTACAATAAACCTTTACTTATTTTATCCACTTTGTTTTTCAAGTATACATTCCCATTAGCACGGAATAGGACATACTTTAACATTTTTTTTAAATATGGTTTAATAAATAAATGGAGGGTCTACTCAAATATGAGTGTCCACTAAAAAAAATAACATTGAGTAATGAAAATCTGTCAGTTTAATAAATAAAAAACTCATTTTTTTTTTTTTTTTTAAACCTAAGATATGTTTATTGTGAGCAGATATTTTATAATTTATTTTATAAATTGGAGAAAAATCTGAATTCAGATTTTGTTTGGCCATTAACATGCTCCGTAGCCAAGAGGTCAAAGCATATTAGATCTTATTCCCTAGGAGAATACAGGTTCAAATCTTGCCAGAGAGTGCATATTTTTCTAATAAGGTTTTTCAAATATTCAGGCATATTAGATGAAAATAAATACTGTTTAATAAATAAACAAACCATCTACTCAAATACGAGTATTCATCAAAAAGCAAACTATATATATATATATATATATATATATATATAATATAATATATATATATATATATATATATATATATATATATATATATATATATATATATAATATATATATATATATATATATATATATATATATATAATATAATATAATATAATATATATATAATATAATATATATATATATATATAATATAATATAATATAGGTACCTCCGTTTATTTCATGAAAATCTAATATAGCATGACAAGAATGGTCTGAAAATTAACAAAAAAAATTTTTCATTATAAAAGTATATTTCATTATTGAGAAGAAACACTAAAAGTATTTTTTGAGTAATTTTTTGAAATTTTTTACTCATTCTTAGCATATCCGAAATTTTAGTTAAAAAAATTTGTTTACAAAAAATAACGACCAAAAGCTCGATATCAGCCATATTTTTTGAAATTTTAAAAATAAGTTAAATTCTTCGTTTTAAAATTCGTTTAAAAATTAATTATCGTATTTCAAAATTTATTGAAGAAATTTAGAAAATTTGAAGTTTATTTAAAATATTTTTGAAAAAAACTTTTACCTACTTTCTTGGAGAAAAATGTTTTTAAAGATAAAGAGAACCGATCTCAACATCATAGAATTGACAAGTGCTGAGTGATGGCGTCTATAAATTATTGACAGCTGGCGTGAGATTCAAGTTCTCGTACGGAAGAATAGAATGGACATATCGTTTTTTTTTTTTTTTAAGCGGACCTACTTAAGTAGTACTTTGTATTATTTAAAGTAAAAAAACTTTCGCCATTTCTTATTTTTTTTTAAAGTACTGTACCAAAAGTTTGTTGATGGTATCTGGAGAAATTATAAATACTATTAAAAAATTAAGATACAAGTGCTGCACTGCTGTTTTTGGGCCCATATAGACCCTCTAAAGTCAATTCAGATTTGCTATTATAAAAAATTTCTATCCCCATTAAAATAATCAAACATAGTAAAATCATTTTGTCACAGCCTATATTCTCGGAAAAAAGATAAATAAATGGATTTTTTATTTTTAGGTTTATATATATATATATATATATATATATATATATATATATATATATATATATATAAATGACTTATCTGGAAAAATATCAGGGAAAGTTTATCTGAATCCCATGAAACTAGGTATTTTCTGAAAGCAAACAATATGTTTCATTTAAAAAAGTAAAATTGGCCAGTGTAAATGATTGAAAAGTTTTTAGTTTTCTAGAGGCAAAATGTGAATCTTACTTATTATAAAACCCAGGTTCTGTGTGTTACGTTTACATATTGGATCGAACTACATTTTTCAACCAATTTCAACCAAACATTACAGGACTACGATGAAAACTAGATGAAAGTACCTATTTTAACTTAATGAAAATGATGCACACGTGTTTCAGCAGGAACAGTTTGCTAAATTAAAGGGAGCCGTATACAGCGAAGAACAACACTTACTAGACAGAAACTCAATCCACGTGGCGTTATTTTTATTGCACGTACCAAACTTCTGGTCTTCCGTAGATTTCATTGGTAAACACATTATTGACAAATTAATTTTTTAATATACGAAGACTCATTAGTTTGTAATAAGCTTTGGAAATTATAATCTGTAAATATTTATCTACTTAAAAACAACATCCGTTAAGCTATGCGGCTTTTTCCATAATTTTAGAAGAATTAACAACATAATGTAAAAATAAAACAATGGTTGCAGAAATAAAAAATAATTGTAGGTAATTGTTTTAAAAATTCATTTTTTCATGAAATATCTTTTTTGCTTTCAGACAATATTGTCCATGTTTATTGGAATAAATAAAAGCAATTAAAAGCTTTTGAAATTAAATAATATTTTTTGTTTTATTGAGTTTTTGTATGTTACACTTCAGAGACGATTTTCAGGTAGAAGGGTCCAACTAAAAAAACAAAAACATGATTTTGTTTCCTCAAAGCATTGTGCTTTTAACTGATATAATCACTAAACTCCTCATAATTGAAATTATAGAGTTTTCATTTTACAATTAGTTAGGCGGTAAATACATATGAAAAAAAAATTTCTGAGATGACTTTACTAAAAAAAAATGTATTTATAATAAGTTCCATCATTTGTAAATAGTTTCTGAAAATTTCATTAAAATCAAACAATTATTTCATTTTTGCAAGATTTTCCAAATTAATGTGTGTCAAACGGGAAAAAACGCAGCGCTAAAATGTTTACGTTAATTTATCAGCCAAGCTGATAAAAAAAGAAAACAAGGTCTTTTAATCAAAATTTACAATGTTCTAAAAAAGAAGGAAAAATTTCAAAAAATAAGTAAAAAATACTTTGATCTTTCCTCTAAAAAGTAACATAAGCATTAAGACGCGAAAATTTTGTTTTCATCAACTTTGGCGTCTTTTTAATCATGCTATGCTCTTTTTAGCGATACCATATAATATATAGATATATAATATAATATATATATATAATATATATATATATATATATATATATATATATATATATATATATATATATATATATAATATATATATATATATATAATATATATATATATATATATATATATATATATATATATATATATATATATATATATATATATATATATATATATATATAATATATATATATATAAATAATATATATATAATCCTATTTTAGAGGAGATCTTCATTGGTAAAAAGCCAAAGACCAACTCTGTTATTGAATTAGACAAGATCAAAAATATGCTGCAGCTAAATTACATGCTCCTCAAAGTGTCCTCAATCATTTGATAGTAGAAATTGTTAGAGAGAAGGACCTTACCTTATTGATAAGGTGTTCAGTGACTACTTCACGCAGACCAGTGTAAAGTTTTTCCCCATGTTTATGTAGGACCATGGTATATGCATTTCGGTAGAGTTCTTCAAAACTCAAGCCACTGTTGTTCTTTTTTTGTATTTCTTGGATTGCATTACGTAGTAATGTCCAGATACTGTTGACATACTTCTCATCCATGGTCATCTGTAAGAAAAATATTTTTTCAGTTATTTAATTTCATTCATAATACTTAAAATCTCATTAAAGTACTTTTTAAAGACCTAAACATTAGAATTAAGCATTTCAAAATTTGATATTCAAGTCAATAGTATCAAATTGCTTAATACCAAATTTTTGTAATGATAGCATCAGTGAATAAAAGTAGTTACTTTTACAAGAAATTTTGAATCAAGAAAATTTTTTAAATAATTTAGCAAAACTTAAGCAATTTTGTAGAGATCAAAAGGTCCTTATTGACTAAAATATACACTTTAATACAGCATCTATTCCAACAGTACTCAAAAATATAAGGTTGCATTTTGCTTTCAGGAATTGGATTAAATTGGAAGATTACATTATATGGATTACTATTCAAAAGTAGATGATAAAAATTACAGTAACCACTGAATTTTATTAAAATGTGATTTCTCATGCAAGCCAGAAAAGATTTACAATAAAAGCAAACAAAACTTTAAATTTATATTTTAACTTAAGTCAATAAGTTTTGCTAATTTTAAAATTTTTTATGATTCAAGAATAAAATTTTATTGTCTAAAAATTACAAAGTAACTACCAAAATGGTGTATCCATACACAAATAAATTTCATAAGTAATTACAATCCTTAGAACTTAGAAGAAAAATATTCTAACAAACTGAAGCAATGCCAGCATTATTTTTGTAACTGAATATAGAATCACTATAAACCTCTTAAGACATACCTGGTTACCTTGAGTGTTTGTAAAAAAAAAAAAAAAAAAAAAAAGATTTTACAAGTATGAACTTAACTAATTCCTGCCTTAAATATATTTATAGTTTAAAATGTAATAAACAAAATTTTTAATGTGAGTGCATATGAAATAGACATGTCAAATTAAATTCAAATAAAGAGTGGGTTAAAAAAAAAAAAAAAAAATGTCAGTGAATCTTCAAAAATTAGGGATACATTTAAAAATAAAACGAGGATTTAAATGTTTAAACACTATTTCAATCTATTAAAACTAATACAGTATGTATGTGTTACTGTTATACCAAGATGATTAGACCAATCATGTTAATACTAAAGCAGCAGATTTTTACAGAAATCCTGAAAGCTGAAACCATTAAATCTTAAAAACTTCAAATCAGGAGTTTATTTTATGAGTTGTATTTCATCAGGATAGGAGGCATACATGTGCACATGCGCGCACACACACACACACACACGTGTGTCCTGCATCCCTGATGAATAAAATTCTTAAAGGATTGAGTAGCTTCCCATCTGTGCATCCCATGGATGTAACTAAAATTTCCCATGAAAAGTAACACATTGTACATTCTTCCAAACACATTTTACTAGTTCTTCCCTTAATTTTTTTTTTCTTTCATTGAACAGTGGGATGTGTGGCTGACATGAAATAGACATCAATGTCACCTTATGCGAAAATTTCTCGGTTAGTTCTTTTTTAAATTTATTTGACACCTGAATTCATTGAAGTTTGCCGCCAGATGCTTTAAATTTATTGATTCAATTGAAAAAATAAATAAAATAAAAAAGAAAGAAAAGAAACCTGTAGCTCTGCAGTTTAACACAGAAATTTATTAAGAAAGTTTAATTAGTACCCATTAGATTTCCTAAGGGCACCACCAAATTACCACCTAGTGGCCATGAGGACTGACTACATTATAAAAAACAAAAAAAAAAAAACTATCATTGTGTGTGTGTGTGTGTGTATATATATATATATATATATATATATATATATATATATATATATATATATATATACACAAGTTTTTCTGCAAGTATATAAATGTTGGAGGCAGATAAAACTGACCTCAAAATTTTAGTCTGCACAGTTTAGATATAAAATTAAATTGTACATAAAAATGTAAATAAAGAATTATCCATAGGCAAAAATCAGAATACACAGATCAATAATAAGTGATAAACACCATTGATCTAAACAGTAAATTTGGTAATGTTTAACAAAACAAGTAGAAATGTTTACAAGACATAAAACATGTCAGTTTGAGCAGGAGTTAGTACAATCATTTATGAAAATTCTAAAATTACAGAGTAATGAAATATTTCACCAGCAGATTTAGAATAAAAACTTCAAAAGCAACCTGTAAAAATTAACAGAAAGTACATTTTTAGTAAATTCTATTCAAATAAGTCATTTTAGTGTATGAGGCCATTTTGGTATTTTCAATAATTTAGTCCACTTATATAACTTATAGATAAATATATGGCATAAACACTAAATCCTAACTAAAAATGATTTTTAAAAATCACCAGTTGGGGTTTATTTATTTATTTTTTTGTTACATATACACATTTCAAGTTTTTCCCCCACAAAGAACAATGAAAACAAAGAAAAATGAAGGCTAATCCTGAAAGAAATAGCACTGTCCAATCAGACAGTTGATAAGGACAGCACTGATTCATCACTATTATCTCAACAGGGTAAAGAAGGAATGTTAGAGGTTCAAAAATACAAAGTTAAACAGGAAATTCTTGATTAGAAATGGTTAATGCTTGCATTTTTTAAAAGTTCAATTTATCATCAAGTCTTGTTATATAAAAAAAATAATCAGTTTTGCATATTTATTTGAAAAACTATCTATCGATTGGTATTCCACTTAAATATCAAATATAAAATCAAGTATATCCCAAAACAATTATGAAATAAAGCAAAAATAGTTAACAGCTTTCATACTATTTCTCTTAATTTTACTGATATTGAATCTCTCAATTTCAAAATTTGAAGGTTTCATCTTAATATATGCTTTTCAAATAAAATAAAAATGATTTAGATCACTGGAAATACTGAATTCAGTAAAAAGAGAATCCAAAGAATTTAGATTAAAACACAAAATAGCTTTTCAGACAAATAATTGTCAAATGAAGGCCAAGTGAAACTATATTGGTCATTTTTAAGTGAAATGCACAAATTTTCCAGGTTAATTTGCAATTAATGTCAAATGACTATAATATTTTTGCTTTCTAAAGGCTCTGCCTAAAAAGCAAAAATTTGAAGCACCTAACTCGATTAATCAAATTAAATGTTCTGTGAGAAAACATGAATGGACCAGTTGAAATTTTAAATTCCCTTCACCTTGGTTAGGTGATCTCTACAACCTTTATTACAACTAATACCATAACTACTTGTATAAGTGCAGTAAAGTTGGCTAAGGCACTAATAGCACCAGTCACTTAGCCAATGAACCAACCAGCAAGTTACTGCTCACCACAAACAATTCACAGATTGCTACCAGAAATGGATATTTAAAACTGGAAAACTGCCAACAGTTTAATCATACTAGCTTTTCACTGCCACTAATACTATTGTCACCATTGTCTGAAAAAAAAATAAAAAAAAAAAAAAAATTCTTCAAACTCACTAAGTATTATTTAGTAACACGTACCTATTGAGAAAGAAATACATTCAATTGCTGTCTCATGAAACTTAAATCTACTATTCAAAACTATCAAGTGAAAAGTTCTGTTAACATCTTTTTAAATTACCAAACTTCCAATATTTAACTGACACAAAACCAATATATCATATGTTGCCACTACTAACTTTAAATGTTACTAAATATGATTGGTACAGTATTTACATATATAAATTCATACAAAAGAAAAAAAAAAAGTAACATTACCCATATTAAGACACTTAGATAGCAATGGAAGAAAATTGTTAAAACCATTGTAAACATAAAATTCTATTAAGTGTTTTTAAAATTAAAAAAGGAATATTTGGTATTGTATTCATAAGAGTTAATAAGTTTTTTTTTTTTGGTTGGGGGGGGGGTATTATTCAAGACATTTTCCTAAATTAAGCTTCCTACATATAAAACTGAAAATTAAAATGTACAAATCACTATATCCATTAGAAAAAAAAAATGTTAATCATAAAATCTGCATCACTATTAACATTACTACATTGTATTAATAGATAATGGGAAGTAACAGTACTTTAGTGGTGTTAAATACAACTGTAACCATTAACAAAGTTTACTTATTTAACAGTAAGCAACTGACAATTGTTTTAATAATGCTTTTGTATAAAAAGAGCCCCTGGAGAAAATTTTTAATATCTAAATTTGAAATATACACTCACTAAAATCTATTAGCCTTGACACTGATAAGAAATATTTCTTGTTTCTGACCAGTAATAATCCAAGGAGATGAGGGGTTTATAATTAAAGGTTAGATAAATGGTGAAGAATTCATTTTCAATGCTAAGAATTACAGAAAGCACTTAAATGAAAAAAAATTATTTCAATAAAAAGTTAGCAATATATTGTTTATATCTATTGAGTAAAGGAAGATTTGCACAGTAACAACATACATCAATTTGCATGTATGTTTTATACTAGATCTGAAAGGGAAAAAAAAGTGAATGGATGGGAGATTCTATAAGCAAATGAGCTTTTTCATAAAATTAAAATGGGAAAACTATCTCCATTATGACAGCCAAAAGCCAAATAATTTTATACACAATGTCACTGGTAGATATTAAAATTGACCTGGAGAACTTCTCACCCCTCTCATAAAATGAAAATAAAGAAAGCTATAAGTCATGTAATACATTTTAAATCTGATGTAGTTTTGAAAGATAGTGACTAATGTAATTTATGTGAGCATTTGTCATTAAAAAAACTTTAAATTTTGAAATTTCAAGTTCCAGAATGAACATGTAGTCTAATGATATATACAAGAAAATTAGAAACAAAGTTTAGAAGAAAATTCCTGTACAAGTTACTAATATTAACTTCATCTATATAGAAAGCAAAAAATAAACTTTATGCATGATATATCAAAGGAAAAAAAAAGTAAACAATCATATTCAAAATACAAAGCCCATATTTCTCTTAAAAAAATTCAATAGCATAAATTATTTACAACAGCATTAATGAGATTAAAGAGATTTTTCCTTTATGTTTAGTAATCAAAATTGTGAAAATAATCAATCAATAAATAAATTAACATATTCAAACTATTACATGTATAAAATGGTAGTTAAAATCCAGTTCAGATTAAGATTCATAAGAAATCAAGTCTAAGGAAAATAGTACAGACTTAAGCAAAGGAATCAAATTTTATAAAGAAATATTTTATAGACAATGATAATTTTCCATTACTGCTTTCAATAATAAAAGCTAAGTCAAAAATAGCACAAATATGACGAACAAGTGACACTTGCACAGTGGGTCAATTCCAGTCAAATGCAATATTTCAACACTGAGAAAAATAAATTAAAATTGGTTAATAATGTATCAGCATCACAAGTTTTACCGAGGAATTTTCATGTATTTTTACCCACTGAATTGGTAACCCCATCATAATCAAGGAGAGGTCCATTTGTGAATCACTCAACCTTTTGGGGGGAAATCAAGGTATCAATCTTAAAGGGTAATCAGGTTGCACATGTATTTTTGGGACCCTAAATTAGCAAAAATTTAGAAATGATTGAATGTGTTCAATTTTCAGGAGGGCTGAACCTTTTCCAAAGTTCATTTCAATATTTGAATTTTTCGGTACATCTCCAAGTATACTTTCAGAATATATATCTATTTTAATGGTTTCAAACTAGTTGTAGTAAGTTATTTAAGTTTAAAATTCAGAAAGAACACAATTTTTGCGTTTCTCAGTTTCTCCCATTTTTAGAGTCCCTGAAAACTAGGAAAACCCTTGCAACAGCTGAATTGCAATGCTTTGATAACAATTCATAACTTACTTTGACTTTAGAAAAAGTGAAACACCTACCTTGCTTTACTACTTGTTGAGGAGCATAAACATTAGATAAAACTCAAAATCCCTCCAAGGGGCCAATCTTTGCAATTTTCTTTTTAAGATTTTCAGTTTGTATTAATTTTTAGCATAATGTAATAAAACAACGGGCACCCATTGTTTTATTTTTAAACTACTCTTGGTCAGCTATTTAGAAATAATTTTACAAAGACTACCAACAAAGGTTATCAAAAATGGTGAGCCTCTTAAAATTGAACAAACGTCAAAAACTGGAAATTTGTGGACAAGCCAAAAAACTGAGAAGCCACAAAATGGGAACAAATGAAGCTGGGATTTTCAGGAAATATCTTTGCCATAGAAGAAAACAAATGGTGAAAATTTAAAAAAATATTTGAAGACATTGTTTTCAAATCCCTGTTGAATTTGACTGGAATGATTCACTAAGTGTCCCTCAACTTAAAAAAATAAAAAAGATATTAAAACATTTGAATAACTATTTTTTTCTAGAATATCCACTAAGGATACAGAAAAGGAGATATGCATAAATATAGCCTAGATGAAGAATACAAGAATTTTAAAAAAGTTCTAAGAGTAGGAATCTTGTAAAGATTATCAAATTGACCAAGTGCACATGAAAAATAATTACATATTTCTTCATACCCTATGTAAAGTTACAAATTATTTTAAAGCATTGTTTTTAATAAAAAGAAAACAGCTTTTTTTTAAATTTATAAAATAAATTTGTAGAAATTAAATTAAGAAATTGAGTATAAAAGTAAATAATGTGTTAAAAGTTGAATATTCAATATATATCAGTAATCATAACAGCTATCAACAAAAGACCACAAAACAACAGATTTCATTAATAAATGGTCATAAGATTAGTATCTGGATTTTGCCTCAGTTTTTTTTTTAATTACAAGTTAGTAAAATTGGCAGTTTTTCATTTAGATTGTAATTAAGTCTTTAGAGCAACCTTTAAAGATACATTATTTATTTTAATAACATGTGAACAAAATGCAAGAAAATTGGTTCACTTCAGCTATAGTGCCTTAATCTATTTAAAGCTGAATTATTTATCTTTATATATCTGTTTTTTTTTTTTGTTAATAAATTCATTATTATCTATTTACTTTTTGTAATAAAATTCATCTTTTACTAATTTATTTTCTCATAAGTAAATGGATTGTTCCACTATCTTAACAGTAAGTTATAAACATTAGCATATTACAACTGTCAGTTTTCTCTTTGGACCTGATGATTGCCATGTTACTGAAACTCAGGTGTTGGACCAAATGATGTGAAACAGATGTATATTCTTAGTATAAATTTTAGCTGTTATTTTACATCAAGAACTTTTTTATTATCACCTGCACTGACCTTAAAACTATCATATATAACTTACAGAAAATGATAATGTTTCACTACTTTATAATTTCACCAAGAGCAATTTATACCCTTTAAAAAGATCAGACACAGAATTTGCAATCAGAACAATATCAACCATTAAGTGGTGTTAAACTAATTTAAATTTTGCAGAAAAATAATCCTCAATGGAAAAGGACAATTTAATTAAGTAGAGATGAAAACATGTAAAAAAAAAAAAAAAAAAGAAAAAACTTCTGTATCAACACTATTTAGATGATATTTTATATTTTGCTATTTTATAAAGGAATTTACAATCTAATTAAAAAGAAATTGTCAAAAAGAAAGGCATGGAAGTAATTTGTTTTGATATGACTGCAATACATATTAAGTCTGATGTATCTAGGATGGATCCAATACATGCATATATTTCATTCAGCTTCAAAAATAGCTGAATTATGTTGTGTTCTTGAAGCACTTGCTAAGTATGATCTGTTAAAACTTAACCACACTTTCATGCTGACAACTAGACAAGTTTTTTTTTTTTTCAAGTGCATTTTCATCTCATTTAATATGTTATTAAACTACATGAAACAATAACTCAAGAGAAATTTGAGGGTTACAAATTGGCCAAGTTTTCAGAGAGAAAGAACCCAATGTTTCCATTTCCCTGAATATTTTAAACATAGGTGTACCAAAGAAAATTTGCACCAAAATATTTTTATCATTACATCCTTATACCTGTTCAATATTTTAAAGAAATCCTTTATAAAATAAGCTACAACTACAACATTCATAAATAATGATGGAAGATTCTTTTTAAAAGCTTTTAATTTTATTTTAGCAAGTAGCCAGTAAAAAACTAATGGAAGTATTTTTCAATCACCAAAAACTTCAGTGACAAAACATTTCATATTTTTATATTTACTTTTCTCAGCCTATTATAGTAAAACAACCAAATTGAAAAACCTAAAAAAAAAAAAAATAAAAAAAATAAAAAAAATAAAATAAAAAAAAACAAAAAATAAAAAATAAATAAATAAAAAATCTATTATTACAAGTGAATATGCTTTAGGATTCAAATCTTGCCAAAGCTTTTTGCTTGGCTATGCATTAACCAAGCACATAGCAAATAAAAACATCTGAGATGCGCTCAGTTATTCATTACTGTAAGTGTAATGAAACAATAACACTGTCCAGTCCAAAATAGCATTATTAGTTGAAAATGTTTTAGCACAAAGAGTAATGTATTTTTAAGCAAAAAGTATACTTTTACAAAGTCTAGTTAATCATTCCATAAAATTTACTATCTTTTCTTAGAAACACGAGAAAGATATTGGATTTTTAAGACTAGGTTTTTAAAAATGTTTTAATTCCTTCAAATTAACTAATCAAAGTGAGCAGGAGTTCCTTTATTATTTTTTTTTTGTTTTAATTAATAAAATCTTTATCTAAAAACAAAATATTTTTTTTCAGCGATTCATCAAGTAAAAACCAAAATTTAACTTCAAAAGACATTTAAATTATTTCTCAGTAAGCCACAAGACTAAGAGAATTTTATTTTTTTAAATTAAAAAGAAATTCGATTTATTACAATGGATCATACTGAGGAAATCAATTTGGTCTCAAATGAATACTGTGAAAGATTCATCTGGGAATATCAAAGGCAAATATTTTTTCAAATTTTAATCAATATCAGCAATTTAAAAATGCAAACAAAATGTTGCTTAAACGAAGTATTCTAAATATTTTCCTAAAAATATATATGTTGTTTAATACTTTAAAAAATTACTATGTAATATTGTTTATACTTGAATAAGAATATTGATACACTTGATTTTTTCAATTATAAAAGATGTCATTGTTGTTGCATTAAATTAAATTTGAGTGTTCACGTAATATCCAAAAAACTAAAGTGTTCAGTTATGCATATCAACATAAAATATAATGGTATGCATTATTTGAAAAAATTAATACTCAAAGAACCATTTCACACTATAATTAAACCTGGAATTTATAACATTAGCTTGGCTTTTTTATTTATTTTTTTGCTAAAGATCAAAAATCAAAATTAACTACTGAAGGTGTCAATTGGTTTAGTTAGCATGATAAACACATTTTCAAAAGTAACGAGAGATACAGTAACTTGTGTTTTAACTTAAAATCACCAATATTTGCTCTTAAAGTTTAAGATAAACAAAAAAATATTTTGTAAGTAAATATTCCAATAAATCTAACCAGGTGCTTTCTTCAGGTATATATTTGCTATGTCACACGGAGTACATTTTGTTTTGTCTTTTTTTACATACTATATTGGTAAAAATAACAAAATTCAAAATATTTTAGGAGGGGATAATTATTTCTAAACATATTAGGTTCGTTGCAGTTACTTGAAAAAAATCAAACTGGGGTCGTTCTGCAAAGAGAACTCGAAATACAAAAGTAAAATAAGCTATCGAAGTTTACTAGAAATAAAAGTCCATATGCAAAAATCAAGACAAAAGGAAATTTTAGGGTTCATATTTATTTTCAGTTTGTCTACAAAGTTTTGTTTGAGAATACAAAGATAAGCAAAATGTCACAAGCGGACAGAAGGAAATAATGGTGGATTTCAACCAGAATTGCTTTTATCAAAATAAATTTTCTTTAAAAACGAATTTCTAGTAACAAATGAATATGACAGTGGAGAATCTTAGTACTGGTAAGGAAATGAAATAATTTTTTTTTTTTTTTTTTGACTACAGAGATTTCACAGATTACTTCTAAAATATCAATAATCTCTAGAATCAATCTTCAAAATATAATTTTGCCATATTTCAATAACAAAAAAACAAAACAAAAAACAACCAGAGGAAAGAAATATAAAATGTCAAAGAACTAGAAGCAAAACGAAAATGACAAAGTTAATGAAAAAAAATATTACTTGTTAAAAAGCTAGAGTTTGTAAAGTAAACACTAAACTAAACAGAAACCTCAACTAAAGAATTTATGGCCATTGCACTTGTTTATCTTTTGTTAAAACTTTGATAATTAAAACTAAAAGTAAAGAAAAAGGGATGCGAACGCAGAATTTAATTGTTAAGAAATTAAGACAAAAAAAATATGAACTTCTTTCGATATAGGGGTGAATAATTTAAAGATGCGGACATTGCTAAAAAAAAAAAAAAAAAAAAAATTTTTTTATCCTAACTTTTTTTTTCGTGTTTTCTCTTTCACAGTGTTTCAATTTCTTGACATTTATGATGGACTTGATTAATTAATTTACTACTCTTCTGACAAGAAGAGCCTTTGTACATTGGCAAGTTTTTACATGGAAAACAGAGACAATCGACTTGGATGTTATTTTGCATTTAAAATTGGGTTTCAATTAAAAATGAAAATAAAACTTTAATGAAAAATTTCAAAAGTATTAAGTCATTTTTTGTTTTATTCACACCTTTTCAGGAAAACTCAATCCTTACATAAAATTAAAATATCGATGTTAGCCGTCTGAAAATGATTGTTTAACAGAATAGATGAAATAATTGACATAAAAGGCAGTTTTTAAAATCTTGTCCTGTATCAATTCAGCCTAAAAAGACGATTAAATTAAAAATAAGTGGTCATTGTTTTTTGTTGTTTTTTTAATTGACATAGCCCTTGAGCCTAAATAAAACGTTAAAGTATACTTAATTACATATTTTCTGAATACATAACGAACCACTTTTAAAATAAAGATTTTTTTTTTTAAATATTTTATTGAATATTTCGGTTATTGCCGAAGTTCTAGTAATAAAGCAACAGTGACGGTGGCAGTAGCAAACATTTATTGTTTGGTATGTAACAAAAACAGAGGTAAAACGGCTACTTTTTATTAAGACAAATTGAAAAATAAAGATAAATATGACATCCCAAATTTGTAATAATTGAAATTCTAAGCAAGATATTTTAGAATCTAATGAAAGATATTGAACAAAAACCTTAAATCAAAATGTTGTAACTAATCCTAAAACATCTTCGCTTCCGCCCGCCATGTTGAATGGTTTTACACTATTCTGTTCAAAACCGTCAATTTTTCCCTTGCATTTCTCTCGCACTTTCACCTTAGAATTTCACATCATTGACAGTTTAAATATAGCCAGCAACTACTGGAATGTATCAACCAATTATTCTTTTATAAATCTTTATTAAATATGAACCCTTAAATGCGTATAAACTTTCATTTTAAAGACATGTAAAGGAGATATGGTTTGGAAGACATATACTCACAGGGAAGGCCCTAATGCGCATTTTCGTGTCTCTCTTCTGTGTTCGCAAGCCGCCACTCATCCTGAAAATTCTCTCCAAAAGGTTGTCACCAGCCAAAAATATTAAGTATTTTATAAGTATATTTAGGTAACTATATATATATATATATAATTTGGAATTATATATATATATATATATATAAAATTGTATATATGCGTGAGATGTAGACCTCGGACAAAAGTATTAAAGGGGGAAAAAATCGTGTCGTACTTATTCTAAATGTACATTACTACAGAAATGTACAATGTATGCAAAAAGCAAATAAAAAAGATCTCAATAATAAAGAGGAGAGACAAGTCTTGATATCTATCAATTTGGACAGACTATTTTATTATGTATATTTATAGATAAGAGAAATATGGTGTCATATTTGGTGTTGTTCAATCGATAACGATTGTTTTGTTTTTTTTTTGTTTTTGTTTTTTTACTATGTTTGACTTAAAATACAAATAAAAAAGGGAAGATCAGAGATTTTCAATTATAAAGTATTTGTGTGTGGGGGGGATTGCAATTTTATCTTGACATTTTTTTTTTACTTTATATATTCCCGTAAATAACCTGAAAAAGAAAATTAATTTAATAATTTGAAGTGGGAAATAATTTAAAGGAGGTTATTTTCCTTAGCTACTTATCTTTCTCACCAAGCCTTAAAGAGAGGGGAGGCTATATTATAAATCTTTTTATGCTATATTTCTCCTCCCCTTGATGGTTTCCTGCAGTGGCGATCTTAATTTCTTCCTCCTTTCAGTTATACTTTTTCCGTCTTTTCTCTTAGAGTTATATAACTATTCTTATCCTTCCCACAGGAGAATCAAATCTTGTTCCATCGAGCTGAGCTTCTGCTTCATGGTGACCTCGCCATCATTTTTGTGTTCTACTCGATTTGTCGACAACGATCGCCGTGTTTACACCTCGTTTAATGACAACGTCGTTTGATTATTCCGCGCACACAAATAGTTCCATAAACAAACATTTATGTTACCACTGACACTTTGCAAAAAAATTCTTTAACAATCAAAAGTTAAACTTTTCAATAATTTCTCTTTGCACATAGTTTAAAATCTGCAATTTAAGCTTTGTTTTGTCAACACTTTAGACAACATCATTTTCGAAATCGAGATCGGTGCCATCACAGCAAATGTACTCTGACGCCCAACAGTTAAAGGTCAACGCCCAACAAGTCCAGCTGTTTTGTTCTTCATAATTTCATTTCGGTAAAAAACGAAAAGACTTCCAAAGAGATTTAATTTATTCTTTATTACAATGTTAACAAGTATAATATTACCTCAGCAAAAAACATATGTTTGTAGGTGTAAAAATATTCGTAAGACTAAAAAAAAGTTACCCACTAAAAAAAAGTTTGTTTTTTTTTTAAGTTCGAGCTGTATCTCCGTGGTCTTCTTTGTTGTTTTTACAGTTTTACTGGAAAAAGGACACTTTTGTGTTTTTAAGGGTTAGTTGTTATGATTGTGTGTAAGTTACAAAATAAACAGAAAAAAGTGAACCTAGCGGTCAAGTCAGCTAAGTTCTTCCCGGCTTCCGTCATAATTTTATTTATTCCCTCAACTCATTAAAAACAAAAACAAAAAAAAAATCACAAGTAGTGATGTAATATCCGACGCAGGTCTTGATGAGACCTAGACCCGGCGAGTTCACCGATCCACAAGTGAATGTAATTTACGGGTGCCTAGGTAGGTGTCTGTAACAATATGATGAGTAAATCATAAAAGTAACAAAAGGTGTGTTAATTAGTAGTACTCTAATAATTACACATTTTTGTTACTTTGTAGTAGTAAACTAGTAAAAACAACAAATGCTTAATTCAGCAAATGTACACTTTCTTTTTTTATTTACAATAAAAACGGTGAACAGGCATTATCTTGTGATTTTACTTTTTTTGCATCTATTGTCAAATTTAAACATGATTAGTAAACATTTTTTTAAATGTTGAATGGTATTGGCTTGACACAATTAGTTCAGAAAGAAGAGTTTAACTACAAACGTACAGCTGATGAGAGAAATGGTGCACTTCAATTCACACGCCAAACTGACATGTCTAAATAAAACAACATCAGTAACCATTGCATTAAAAATAAAAGTTGTATATATATGAGCAGCTTGAAACTAAAATAACGATATGGATCTTCTTAAGTATAACTGGAATAAAAGGGCATCAAAACAATTCAAGTTGTTTAAATTCTCGAAGCAATTTGTACCAAATATTCTAGCTTTAACAAATACGAAACTAACCATGAGGGATTTAAGATGGAAATTGATTAGCTTTATGATTTTAATTAATTATAACAAAATAAATGGAAATTTCAAAATACTCTATGGTCTTTGTATAAATGATAAATTGTTCTATATTCTGAAAATTTCTGGAGATTAAAAACTTTTCCATATTTTTATTTTATTTCTTCTTTCCATGTCCTCTTAGACAATAAACAGTTTAATTTTTAGAAAGAGACTATTTTTTAATTTAATTTATTAATTTCATAAACATTTAAAAGAGGATTTTTTTTAAAATATGGTTAGTCACAACACAACCACGTTATTTTTTGTTAATTATTTTGATTTTTTAAAATCAAATTAAATCTTTTACAATTAAAAAATTGATTTAATTTTTTTTTTTTTTTGAAAGGCTATAGAAAACAATTTGAATTACATATACTTTTGTTAGATTTGGTTTGTTGTCCTAGTATTTAAAAATTAAGACATTTGTTTGGTCATATTTTGAACTTCTGTAAAGATTGATATAGTCTTCAAAGCTTCTTGGAGGAACAGCTCCACATAATGTTATTAAACAACTTCATTGTCAATATTTATATATATAAATCATTTTTTCTGATATGTCCAGGCCAAGAATAGAACCATGGAGATCCTTCAGAAGCTAAACAGCATAACTGGAAAACAAGTATTGGCTGTAGCAAAATAGAAACAAGCTATGAATTTTAAAAAGGAAATCATGTTACAACAGCCCCCAAAATGCATTTTGGTATATTTTAATGAATTCATGGTAACTGCAGGTCTCTACAAAGAACTTAAAATGCCTGTTGAGATTTTGGATTTTTATGATTCTTATATTAGAAGAAGATCAGAAAAAAGTATTTCTTGAGTTTGGTTAACTTTACTATAATGTCATATTTCTAAAACCCTCAAAGACTTAACTTAATATCAATGGCTTGTGAGACTAGCTTACTAACCAAAACATTTTGTAAAGAATACCTATATATCATACTGTTGAAGTTTACACTTTGCTCCTACATATATTTTGAAAAGTTGAAATCAAGGTTATATAAGACAAACCTAGTTACCCTTTGCTACTACAAATATTCCTCCATAACAAATCCCACCAAAGTTAAGCAATGGTGAGCCCAGTCAGTATTTGGATGGGGGACCACTTGGGAATACCAGGTATTGTAAGCAACCTCTTACAATTTGAAATACATTTCAGCTTTAAATAACCCACAAAAGGTTGATAATCTGTAAAAACACAAACCAACCATTACAAATCCAAGAATTTTAAAGAACCAACATCTTTTCTGGATTATATCGCTAAATTTATTACTTCTATATATTTACATAGTATATTTTGTCTGGCTCAAGGCCACAACAGTGAGGCACATTTGAAAATCAAACTCACTACACTAGGGAATTGTCTACAAAACTAGTTTGATAACAATTTTCATATGACAAGTTTCCAATTCTGATATCTATTAAAATTAACTAATGCAACACTAAATGTGGGGAGGGGAGTAAGAAGACAATGTTGTACCAAGTGAAGACTGTCTGACTGCTTGCCATTCAATATCCTGGCTTTTACCTACACTTAAAGACTGGCTTCTGGCACAATTGAAAAATACATCATTATTTCAACCATGAGGGAGGTTTATCAAAATATTAAAAAAAAAAAAAACTGTCTCAAAGTTACAGCAATGGAACACTCACTATTTATAATACTAAATTTTGAGACAGAATCTTATAAAAAATATTGGGAGCTTCATGAAAAAGAATTGAGTGTGAAGAAACAATAAGTTGGATCACAGAAAGTTGAATGTGATGCAAATAGTGTTCAGTATCAGACATAGGAGTTGCATATGGACATTTATATAAATATGTATTTATGTGTGTGTATGTGTAGATTTGGTAAACTAAAAGAGAAGATATGGAACAAAAAAATATAATCTAGTGGTTAGCAAAGTAGGATTATTTTATGTGTTCTTATTGCTACAAAAAAAATGAAGATTGTAGAAAATTTGTCATCTTTGAGAATGATTGCCTTAGCAATTGTAGTACACAATTGTTGAATGAAAATTAACAATATTAGAAAAGAAATAGGTATAACAAGTAAAATTGTTGATTTGGTGAAGAAGAAAAGATTATACTGGTTCGGCCATGTAATTTGAAAAAATCAATCAAGTTATGTGCTTCAAGCATTTAAAAAAAAGGTTTTATCCTGCCTAGATCAAGGAGTAAACCCCCCATCATTGGAAAGACAAAATTAAAAAGGGCACCAATCTCCCTTTGCTCACAGCAGAAAAAATAGTAAAAGTTAGGCACTGATAGAAGGATTGTGAGGACAAGAGTTGTGCAAAACTCCTGGAATGGATTATGCAGTTACAGTAAAAGTATGTGCAGATATGTATATAAATATATACTGATGTATGTATATATGTATTACTATGTATGTACATGTATGAAGAAGTGCTGAAAGTTCTTGGTTCAAGCAAGAAGGAATTTTTAAAAATTCTGAAGTTTTGTAATTTTGTCAGGTTTTGGGAATATGGTTATGCTGAGAACTTTTCAGCATATTCTCATATATAGTTATATATCCATGTCACTGTTTGCATGTGTGTGTATATATATGATAAAAATATAGTTTTAAGGTATGCTATATTTATGAGCAGGAGGCATGGTGGAGTAATGGCTAGCGGCTTGGATTGAGGAATTGGAAAGCCGAGTTTGAATTCCAGTCGAATCCATTACATTCACTTACATGTTAATATCTTTGGAAAAGCTATGAATCCTATTCTTCTCACTCCAGACATGGGTAAATAGCAGGACAAATCAGCTTCTATAGCTTTGGATGGCAACTGGTCTACTGTAGAAAGAAATGGCAACCTACTGCAGGAAAATCTGCCTTGTCAGTTCTGTATCGAAAAATAGATGATCGCCCAAGCATGTATCACGCATGGCACATAACTGACTGATATTCATGGGCAAAAGTGCTCAAAATCAAGGATAAAGCATATGTAAATATAAAATATAAAAGTGGACACTGAGGCCAACATCAAGCGGTGACAGTCTATTTCAAGCTTGAATGCAATCTTCACACCTGAAGTGACTTCTTGAGGTTATCAGCATGGGTAAGTGATCCCAGTGTATAGCACTTTTGTAAAGTGCCTGAAAAGCATACCATGCATTGATCCAAGCCTTGTGATTGAAGTTAAGTAGTTGGAATTATTGATGGTTATGCTAGCATGAAATCACAAGTCATTGTGACCGAGGATTTCAGCTTCCTGGCCTTATTCAAACTGTTCACCACACCAGATGATGCATTCTCTCACAGAAACTGTACCTAAAGTTTGCCCAGTATAGTTGCAGTATAAACTACAGCTAGGCTCTGTGGGTGTAGGACAAACTCAATTATGCCTAAGCAGGTGCCTGCAACAGGGATTGGCTAAGCACCATAGCAGACAGACATAGAAAAGTGTGTGTGTGTGTGTGTGTGTGTGTGTGTGTGTGTGTGAACACATTTATATAGGTGTATGTGTGCATGCATATATGTCTGTATATGGCTAATGTGAATGTAGAATGTGCTGGATATTAACGGATCTTGGAATTTATTAGATGAATTATTATTAAAAAAGAACAAAAATAAAAGGAAAGAAATAAGTTAAAAATTAATAATATTCAAAGGTTTTGTATTATTTTTCGTTTTTTAATGAATATGATTATTTTTTTTTGTTAGTATTATTGCACTTATTTTCTGATGCAAAATTTTAATGCAAATTTTAATTTATGTCTAATTAACATTTACTACTATTACTACTACTACTATTACTACTACTACTACTACTATTATTATTGAATAAGAGAGCAGTGCACCAACAAATATGCGAAGCCCAATATATGTTTCATGACACCCAATCTTTATAAGTGTATACAAGGTTCATGTATTACAGCCAAATGTGCACAATATGTTGACAAGTTTTGATAAAAAGATTTTTTTAGGTGAGAGAGCAGCATACCAACAAAGTACTGCTAGGGATATGGTTTTGATAAAAAACAGTGCAAAACCTTGCAGGTGGGAGGGACCCTGTTAGAAATACCTTCAGTCCACTCAGACAGTCTCTAACTGAGTGTACTTATAAGTATCCAGATATGACTCCCAAGTCATCCAGCTGCTTCATCTATCAAAGATCAAAATCCTCTTGATACTCAACTCTGATGCTCCTTTGCTACTCCTGCTCATGAACAGAAATGGGCAGTACATCAACCCTAAGGAAACCTATCCCACTGCATAAGGACTGGCAATTCTGTGGGGTATTGAACAGGATATTTACTGTAGCACATCTTAATTTACTAAGATGAGACATGTACATGTTAACACCCCCAGTCAATTAGAATCAGAAGCCATGAGGGCATTTATTATTATTATTATTATATAGTAGTAGTAGTTACTGAGTTTTCACACCAACATTAACTGGTGGGTTTCACTGGTGGTCAAGTGACAAAAAGTCCCTTCTATACTTTACCTGCTTATGGTCATATCACATTGAAGTACCAGTTCCTATATGATCACTGAAGTCAAGCAACATTGAACCTGGTCAGTACTTAGATGGATGGCTGCTTAGGAATAGCAGGTGCTGTAAGCTTGGATGTACAGATGGTGTAATGGATAATGGCTTGGAATTGTTAATTAGGGAGCCAAGTTCCAATTTCATTTGGGTTTGTTATATTCACTTATGCACAGATACCCTTAGGAAAGGTATGACTCCACCTCTTCTCCACCAGCTATGGGTTAATTATTATCTCTCTTTCTGTATATACTATATTTACTGTTCTTGTTGTGTCCTATCTTGACCTTAATATTGTTGGTTCTATTCAAATTGTTCTAGATCATCAATACAAATTTAGTTTCTCTTTTCAAATGTCCTTTTTGCAACCAATTTTTATGTTATTTCATCTGTATTTCCTTTCGTTTGTCTTGAAAATTCTGTAGAGTTGTTTTTCCAATTTTTGGTTTCTCATTTTGGCATTTTCTTATCCTCCATTTGTCTTGTCATTTCTGAAACTTGGTTGTTGTAAAAAATCTTGTATTGGTTTGTCTTGTGTAGTCTTAGGATAACAAACTCATTGCAATATAGAATTTAAGTTAACTTAAACTAATAATAGACAATTTTCCTAAAAGCAGCCCCAAAAAATCAGTATTTTATATCTTTGTTTACATGGTATGATTTTGTTTAGTTAATTAAAAGGATTATTCACTTTTTGACAAGTATTTCCTTAATTCTAATTTCAGTTGATTTATATCACTACTCTAAGACTGTAAGTCTATGACCATTAATAAGCAATTCAGATTGGAAATAAAGAATAAACAACTAGCAAGATTCAAACTCACATTCAGTTTCCTCAGAAAGCCTCTTAACAGCTGTTTTACTGATTTTGCTATGGTTTGGCTATAGAGACTACTGACTAATCTAATCATATAGCCATTCTTTATCTTTCTTGATTGTCATTGTTATTTGCATACACACTAATTTTTACTGTTATTTCTTCTTAATTTACAATGCTTTTTATTATAACTTGCAAACTATCATTCAAAGATTTTGCTACTAACAGCCATGGAATGATGGTCTGAAAGTTGGATAAAAAGCATCTGAAATTAAAGAAATACTAGTCAAAAAATTATCTAGCTTTTTTAATATTAAAAATGAGTCACACTATTTCAAGTTGCTGAACTGAGGATTTTTTAACATTTTCAATTGAATTTGTTAAAGGGACACTGCACAGAGAAACTGTTTACAAAATTTGTCTGGAAAGTATTTAGCCATTTTGCATATTTCAAGAACTTGTTGCATGGCTTTGGTGTAATTTTGTACACAATCTGAGAAAACATTACCACAGGGGAAAAAATTTCCCATATGATTAAGTAGCAGTGAGAAACCAATAAATGAGTGTGTGTACTGTATTAGTGCAGTTAGTGCACAATGAATATATGTATCTGATTTTGCTTGAAATTTGAACATTTATCCACAGAAATTATTCAAACAATGAAGAAGGCTTTCAAGAATGATTCAGTGACTTTAAGTCCCAAATTCTTCATAGAGAGATGGAGCAAAAGAAAGACAAAAGAGAGGAAAGTAGTAAATAATTGCACATACCTTATTATTTTTGCATATGAAATGGATCCATATTTGTATAAATATTTCAATAAAAACATGGATAGGTAGTATAAGAGACAAGTGGAAAGAATTAGTAGATACAAATAAAGGATAAAGGTATATATATATATATATAAATATATATATATATATATATATATATATATGTAAATAATATAAAATTGTAATTGGTTGGTAGGGATTAATACAAAAAGGGCTTTTTGTCCATATGAGAGCTCAATGTATGATACAGAGCAAAATATAAGAATAATTAGGAAAACATGTTAAAAATCCATAGTCAGTAATAATTTTATTTTGATGAATATAAGCATATTCATCTCATCAGAACAATACATGAAATGGAATCAAGATATCTCAGATAAACAGATATACAAAAATAAAAAAATAAAAATAAAAAAAATAGAAAAATAAAAAATACAAGATAAAACAATAGCAAAAATAAATTGACTTCTTCCTTGGAGTGGGGTGGAAGTGTTTACAGTATGAAGAGAAAGAACAGAAAAAAGTTAATGGGTAAGGATAGGAAGGTTACAGCAATGTGTCAAATAAAGTTCACAGAGGAAGGGATTAAAATAGTGTCTATTTAAATAGTTTCATCACATCAAAATACTAATGATAATAACAAAAAATATAATATACTTATAAGAAAATTATATATTATTATAAAAATAAAAGATAAAAATAAAATATATATATATATATATATATATATATATATATATATATATATATATATATATATATATATATATATATATATATATATATATGTAAACAAGAACATACACCTACACACACACACACACATATATATATATATATATATATATATATATATATAGAACAGCTTTATAATCCACAGTTCTTTAGCATTTATTTTTTAAAACCAGTGCTCAATACACAGTAGAGCATAATATTATAATATTATCATTTAAAAATATGTATTCATTGTGATACAGAAATTACCATGTTTCAGAACTAAAAACGAAACTTTAAACTTGCCTTTTTTGATGAATCAGAATACAAGTCTAATTTAAGATGGCGAAGTGTAAATATAGGTTAAGAGTTAGGTGTGAATTTGTAATTTCTGCCTGTCGAATCTGGCTACCTTATATGAGGACATGTCATCCTGTCTGTTTTTTTAAGGGCATACGTAAGATACACTACAATACATTGGCATTTTTATTTATTTTTTATTTTATTTTTTTATTTTTTATAAAATACATTGGGATTTTCTTGAAGGGGCTTCAAATATGATTAAGTCATATTTTATATATTTATATTTTTATTTATAAAGATCTAAAATACTATATTTATTATTATACTAGAGATGGTATTGTTAAATTGAGATTTAAAATTTAGAAATTTAATTATGTATTTTTTACTTTCTTATTTGTGATCAAATAATAGATATATAATTATGGAATTGTTTTTTAATTGATTATGTTTTAAAGTAAATATAATGCAGTGTCTACAAAAAACTTTTATTTCTTTTCTTTGATTTAATAAATCTTTATTTTTTAGAAACTTAATAATATATAAGTTTTCATGTAAGCACAAAGGACATGGGTCTTTAAAGACCTACAATTCTCGTTTTTTTAATAATTTCCATTTTACTGTGGATGTTTTATAAATTTCTATTAAATGCCAAAAATATTTGGATAGGGATGTTTGGTTACAATAAAAATTATTTTTGAAGGAAAACAGATGTTGGCTCCACAATAATTTTAAATTATTTTTAATGCTACTGATATAATATTTTTTAATACTAAGACACTAAAAATTAATAAATGAAACAAAAAATATATAAAAAATATAATAATAAATAATTACAAATAATAACAATAATTATAATATATACTGGTAAAGATAAACAATATATATGATGTAGGCATCTGCATGATAATCACATAAATAATCAAATAGATCTACAGACCCATGTGTGACAAGCACATGTAAATGCATGCATACGTACATACACATGCACACATATATGCTTGTACACATATACAATAAAAAACCCAATTCACAAGTGCATTACCCACAAAGTAAATGTTTAGGGTAATTTAAATCTATTTTTATGTAGACACTTGAAAATAATTTCATTTCTTTGGTTCAACAGTTGGCCTGCATTTTTGCATTTAATTATTAGGATTTTTTCCCTGTAGGCATAGATTGCTTCTATTCCAGAAGTTGTTGGGAGTTTGTGATTGATAGATAATATCCCATTTAATCTATGAGGTGAAGCCTCTATTTTTAAGTCTCCCAAAATGTTTAGAGAGAGCAGTTTGATGTATTAAAGAAGCATCAGAGGAAGGCCTGTGATTATAGAACCTCTGTTTCCACCTCCCAGTAGAGATACCGATGTATAATTTTTATCATTAATATTTTCTTTTGGAAAGATGGTAGCTTAGTATAGAACATTTTCTGAATTACAAATACCTCCAACTGGGCAATTGGCTTTGGTTCTATGATTGCAAGAGAGCTTGTTATCTGGTATGTTGCTGCTATAAAATGATTTCAATATTTTATTATTATGTGAGTTAATAATATTATATATGTTGTTTGTACAAGAATAACTCATTTCTAGAGTTTTCTTTTAAAAGATTTTTGTAGTGGGTTGTGATTAAAATGTTTATCGATTAAATTCAGAAAATATCTGCCAATATTTACATTAGATAGTTGACAGAAAGCAGGGTTAAACCATATTATTTTTCTTTTTCTAGTTTTATTGTCTTTCAACAATTCCTGGTAAATTAATTTTTGTTTGAAGTTACTCTTATTAATGGCTTTGTTATAATTTATTGTATTCTCTTTGAAGATTTTTTTTGTTAGAAGATAATCTATTAATTCTAGTGTTTACAATGTTAGGAATTTGTCTAATTATTGAATTTGGATAATTGGAGTTGGCAATAATATAAATAGGATTTTGATTGTTCTTATGAAATGGCTTAAATGTGTTGTTAGAAAGCTTAAAAGTGATATCTAAGAAATTAACTATTTTAAGGTTAGATGAGATTTCAATTTTAAAACCAAGGAATTTGAAAGTCCTTATAACCTTCTTCTGTATGCTAGAAAATAGTAGACCATTACTATCTGGGATGAAAATAAGTCCATCATCTCTGTAAAGACCAACCTGTTTAGGATCACTAATCCTACTAAGAGTGTCTAATATATAGATGCTCACTATATCAGCTATTTGAGTGGTGTCATAGGTGCCCATAGGAATGTCAAAATTATCATTATGACTTTTAATCCAAGTGGAATTATTATTTATCAATAATGTTAAGAGGTTAGGATAATTCCAAATTCATCATCTGTACTGCTATATAGTTTTTAGCAAAATTTAAACTTTTTAATAAGAGATCTTTGGAAATGGAGGGATAGAAGTCTATTATGTTGAATAGGATAAAAGTGGTTTTATTTTTATTCTTAATAATATAGAACCACTTTATAGTATCTAAAGAATCTTTCCAAAGATTATTATAAGAGGTTTCTTGTATTGTGTGAGTTATTCTTTTAATTATATTTTTTGAAATTAAACCTAGTTCAGTTTTGGAAGGAACAATCATGATTGTAGGTTATTACTGAAATTGGGTTTGTGTTCTTTAAATAGTAAATATACCTTTTTCACATAAATTTTCACCATTCTGTTTTCAATACCAAATTTATTAGCAAAATTAGCAGCATCATTGTTACTTAACAAAATGGTATTATTGTTGTTGTCTAGTTTATAAGCGTTAGTGATTTTATTGAGGAGGACTTTGTGATAGAGGGGTTAATTTTATAAATATTTCTTGATTTGTCAACTTTAATCCACACATTTTTAGAGTTTTTGATAGTCTTAATATTTTTGTTCAAGTTATATTGGAATTGGTTAAATGCTTTTCTAAAGAAATTTTTTTATTTATGTTTAATATGCCAGCTTCGAAAGGATCTAGGAGTTTATTACTTGCTGGGGTATTTTGAGATTTTAGATTATATTTTTCTTTTTTGCAACCTAGTGTGTCTGAAGGGTTTAAGTAAAAATATGCTTTCCATCATAATCTTTTTATAAGGTCTATTATTTTATTTGTAGCTGATACAGTGAAAAAAATATAAAAATGGGTAGGGAATTTTTTTGAAGGGAATAGTCTGGAGCAAATTTATCCATTTAGTTGGTATAATCCATAGATAAATAAGGTAATCCAAAATGAAATATTCTAGAGGGAGCTCAACTTATGGATATAAGGAGCAATTATACACATACATATTCTCAGTGTATAATGACTGGTTTATTACTGTGACATTTTTAGCTACATGCATGCTTAGTATGTATTTACTAAGATTCTTGTAGGGATACAAAAGCGATTATCTCCCTTTGGTCAAGATAGTAACATGGGTCATGCTTAGTGACATCACTTCCTACAGTCACAAGAGTGGCCAGTCCTTCAGTCAGTTTACAGTAGCCAAACCAAGAGGTTGCTTTATTTAGCCTGAATATGACCCCCACCCCCACCCCAGGAAGAGGCTAAATCTGCCTCCTCAGCTGCTTACAAGTCCATGTTACCATTTCCCTTTTGGAATATATGTTTCTCCGGCTCACAGTCTTCAATTTAGGTAAACCTAAGACTCGCTGTTTTGCCTAGGATATAGTAGATGAATCTGGCCCATTTAAATCTGGAGTCTTAAACATTGCTTCTCCAGAAACTCAGAATTTCTATATTATATGTAAGACCTTTCCTTTTTGTTTTTTTTACACTCTGCTTTCTGTGTCAATATATGATATATTATTATCTGCATGAGACACATGTATATACGTATATATAATGTTGTGTATGTCTTAGTGGTATAAAAATCTCTCTGAGGACAAAGCATGTTTGTTATTCATTTTCCTTTCAGCCTTTCCGTTCAATCCATGAAATACTATCACAGATATAATAATGCCCATAATGGGGGAAATAAAATAGTAGACTAAATCTTTCTTTCAATCTCTCCCATTACATCCCCAAAAATATACAGTTTTGTTTGTTATGGTTTCTTAAGATTATTATTATAATAATCTTAAGAAACTATAACAAACAAATTTATTCTTATAATAATCTTAAGAAAGTATAACAAACAAAACACAGACAAAACTAGAAAAGCAATAATAAAGATTTTAAAAAATAATGGCTTCAACACAGACAGAAAAACTAACATAAACAAAGTAGATTTTCTAGATGTTACCTTCAACCTAAGAAAAGTCACACATAAACCATACAGAAAACCCAATGATAAACCACTCTATATACACACATCACCCAATCACCCACCTTCTATAATCAGATACCAAAATCGATTAACCAGAGGCTTTTCGACAATTTTTCCAATGAAAGTATATTTAATGAAGCTCAGAAAGACTACAAAACAGCCCCCAAAATAATGGATTTCCAGTAACACTCACATACTCACCACAGAGCACAAAAAAAGCCGACAGGAAGAGAAATACTATATGGTTCAACCCACCATACAGCAAAAACATAAAAATAAACGTAGGAAAAATCTTCTTAAATCTTACAAAAACACTTCTCAGAATCAAGCACTCTACTCAAAATATTCAACAAAAACACAGCAAAAATCAGTTACAGTTGCACCAAGAACATGGCACAAATAATAAAAAAGCATAATGGGAAAACTATCAAAAAATAGCTGGAACAAATTAAACCCATGTGTAACAGCAGAATAAAGAATGAATGTCCCTTAAATGGTAATTGCTTACAAAACAACGTAATATACCAAGCCATGGTAAAATCACCAGATAATGAAGAAAAAATATACATAGGAGTAACTCAAGGACCCTGGAAACAAAGAAACTATGCACACAAAACATCTTTCACAAATAGTAAATATGTGAACAGCACAATGTTTACTAAGTATATCTGGGAAATTAAAAACAAAATGCAGATCACACTAAAAATATCATAGAAAATAAGGAAGTGATCATCAACCTACAGCAATCAAATCAAAACCTGCAAATTTTGCTTGGAGGAAAAAATAGCTATTATTACCTTCCAAGACCAAAATAAACTACTAAATAAATGATCTGAACTCATCACAAAATACAGACATGAAAACAAATTTTTACTATGTTACTTAAAATTCAAAAACAGAAAAGAATAGATAAAAATAAACAAAATAATAATAAAAATCAAGGAAAATAAATCAACACAAGCAAATAATAAACAAATTAACAAACCACTTCTGTTAGAATAAATGGAAAAGAATAAATAAAAATAAAAAATACATAAGAAAAAACAAGTAAAAATAATCAATCAAAATAAATAAAGTAAATAATAAACAAATTAACAAACCAATCCTGCCAAAATAACCGTTAGAATAGACTACAACAATCAATCCAAAACTTGGAAAAAAATAGCTATAACCACTATATAAATGATAAAAAAAATATCTTTACTACATTACTTAAAAATTGAAAACCGAAAAGAATAAATAAAAAAATACAAAAAATAAAAATAAATAAATAAGAAAAACAAGTAAAATAAATTAATCAAAATAAATAAATAAATAAACAAATTAACAAACCACTCCTGCTAAAATAACCATTAGAATAAATAAAAATAAAAAATAAATAAGCAAAAACAAGTAAAAATAATCAATCCAAATAAATAAATAAAATAATAAACAAAAAACTGCCCCCTGCCAAAATAACAGAATAGACTACAGCAATCAATCCAAAAATTGGATGAAAAGATAGCTTTAATTAACTTCCCAGACCAAAACAAACTATTAAATAAACGATCTAAACTCATCTCAAAAATATTTTACTACGTTACTAAAACATCGAAAACTGAAAAGAATAAGTAAATATACAGAATAAAAAATAAAAATAAATAAAAAACACGTAAAATAAATTAACCCAAATAAATAAATAAACAAACCACTCCTGCCAAAATAACCCTCAGAATGGACTACCCATAATGCACCACTGACCCATATATATAAATAGTTGAGAAAAAACCCAACACATGTGGCCTGATGATTGTGTCTAGCATGAAACAGCCTGTCGCCTCTGAGTGTTGACTTGAATGTTCACCTTTATATTTACATATGTTCTATCTCTGATATTGAGCACTTCATCCCATAAATATAGCACACCTTAAAAGTATATTTCTTCATATATATATATATATATATATATATATACTGAGGTTTTATTCTTATTTGTACATTTTAAAAAAGGCAGAAGATTAGTGCAAGTGTAAATAATTGAAACTCAGAATCAGTAATCTGAGTTTAATTTCATATCATCATAGTAATTAGCGTTGCTTTCAAAATAATGATTTTTGGAAAATGTTTGGTGCAGTGTTTTCCCAGCCCAGTTTAATTGTTCATCATTTTCACAAAATTCTTGTCATTGATTTACCATAATTAAAGATAGAGAAAAGACGGGGTGAGTAAAAACATAACTTTTCCAATCAACCTATAGTTACCAACTGCTCTATCTATTGCCAGTCATGACTGGAGGATGCTGATCAGATAATTCAATCAATATCATAAATAATCAATTTAAAACATTTCCATTATGTAACAGTAATGATATGAGTGATATAAACATGAGAAGATACAAGACAATGGAACTGTATACACAAAATATTTGGCCATGATAAATATGATTTTTTAAATCTCAGAAACTTTTAGGAATATTATGAAACCAGAAACTGTCTTGTTATTTTATTTCATATATATTCAATAACTTAAATAACAAGTATTCGAGGGTGAATAAAGAAGTTCTCTCTTTAAATGATTTCTTCTTTTATGTGCAATCATGCTTTTTTTTACAACTTTATATCTCTTGTAGGTTTAAGCATCCTTTGACTCTCTATCATCCCTCTGTGTCTCTTTTCTGCTATCCATTTCTGCAAACCCAGCTATCCTTCCTGTCATCAATAGATATTTTGTGTGTTATGTTCTCCAAACCCTCTTTCCTCATTACATGCACCAGAAACTTCAACTCTCTTTTTCTGGTTTTAAGTTCCTATTTAGTTCCTATTTTCTGTAAAACTTCCTCATTGCTCACATGCTCTTTTATTGTGGTCTAATCATTTGTCTGTTAAACCACTTTTCTGTTGCTTTGAGTCTTTTGTTCATTTGTAAGGAAAGTGTCCAACATTCATTGCCATATTGTACCCATTGTAAAAAAATCTTTGATCCCAAAAAAGAAGTTATTTTAACTATGGATGTGACTGAGTGAGCTGTATTAACAATTTTATCACAAGAAGGCCATCCAATAATATACCTTTCAATAAAATTGAGAGCAGTAGAAATAATGATCTTTTGTATTCAATATGAAAATTACTCATACGCATACAGGCCTAAATAATATTTTTCTCTATTGTTGGAAAAGTCATTCTCTATATACATTGTTAAATGTTCCTTTTTTATTCAATGTCAAAATCATTTATTGAAAAAGAGGCATTGGCTGTTTTCTGGAGCACAGACAGAGCTCAACAATTTTTATTAGATAAGATGTTCCTATTAAAGTTGGACCATAAACCTCTAGTGTTTATTTTTAACCCTAGAAAACTATCAAAAGTTATTTTTTCCAGAATTCTAAGGTGGACAGTAAAATTAATGGTAAATGATTTGATATTGAATACGTAAAAGGAAATACATGTTGATGCGCTGTCAAGGATGAAAAAGAAAAAATGGAAATCCTGAATGAAGAAATATTACATGGGGGTGAAACTGACATATTATCTCTACAAAGATTGGCAGTGGAAACTTTACATGATTTCATTAGATAGAAATAAGGAATAAATTAATGATTGAAAAATGGCATTATATGCAATGGAGACATGATAAGTACAACCAGAAACAGTATAAAAAGATATTTTAAAAGTGTACATGATGTTCATTGTGGGATAACAACTACACAAAAGAGATTAAAATTGGTGGCATGGTGGCTGGGGTATTATCAGGACATAAATGCCCAAAGTGTGCTGAAATAAAGAATTTTTGATAAAGGAGAATATACTCAATGCCAAAAGAAACAGAGCCAATGTTCATATGGACCATACCATGCACATATTGATGGCATGGGACTATTTCTAATTTTAGTAAACTCCTTCTTTGGATGGTCTGAAGTCGTTAAAGATAGTAAAACAACTACAATAAAGCAAATATTAAGAGTGATATTTTCTAGAACTGGGGTCCCTAAAACATTGGTATCAGACAACACACCAGAATTTTATGATGAATATTTATGTAATTGGTTGAGGCTGTTTTGCTGCTTCCCTTACAAAAAACCACCATATCACCTACAATCTAATGAAACTGCCAAAAGAATAGTGTAGACCATAAAAATGGGATTGAAGGCATTTTCCCCAAGTACAATACTATAGACAGTTACTTACAAAGGTTATTGCTTAGTTATAGTATGATTCCACATACAGACAGATTGCAAACCTCATCTGCATTAATAGGAAGACAAATAAAATCTCCATTAACAATGTCTTACTCAATAAATGAAAAGATGTGATATAAAAAAGACAAAGTAGCAAGTTGTGATAAAGCTAATTTCATCATGCAAAGGGGATATAATACAGCCATTATATCAAAGAATGGGAAAAACCTAATGACTCATTCTGACCAAATAAGATCTAGAATTGAAGAGAAAGATATGATGGAGGAAGATTTTGACAAAGAAGAAAGTTTGAGTTCTTCAGATTAAGAAAATATAATAGAAAATGATCCTATGGATGATAGCGGGAGTGACTCAGATGTAGAAGAAGATGAAATGAAACCAAGATCTCCATTAAAAAGAACAGGATATAAACAAGGGGGAGAGGAGGAAAGCAGTTGGAGAAGTTCAAGAACTAGTTATTAAACCTCTTTGGTTCATGGAGGCATAGTGGGATTGGCAAATAAGATTTTACCTATTTGCATATGTTGGTTATGGATAAATAAAGTGTAGAGTAAAGAACCAGAGATGAAGAAGTTAACTACTGATCCCCTGTTGTAAAACAATTCTATACAACACTTATTGATTGTTAGGTAGTCTATCTGGTTAAATGATGTGTAAAATCACAGCAAGCCTACAACAATAGCCATTTTCAACATGAATAATCTGAGTAATTATTTTCAAATCTATGATAGCTATTCCCTGCATATACTGACAAATCATTTTCTACTCACTGATAAAAGTACCATCCTGAATGATCTTTTTCTATTTAATGTCAAGTCATTCATCATATTGTTTTTAATATTGTATCCAGAATGAACCTTTTCTCCTCAATTGCAAATACATACCAACCTGAATGATCTTTTTGTTCAATATAAAAATTATTCATCCAGATATCATCTGTTACAAAAGTCATACTCCACATACCATTCTAAATGATGCTTTTCTGTTCAATGTCAAATATCATTCTGCACAAACCATCCTAAATTATCCTTCTCTCTTCAACTTCAAATACCATTCATCAAAATATGATACTGAATGATCTTTTGTATTCAATGAGAAAATTATACATTCACATACAGGCCGAAATAATATTTCTCTCCATAGTTGGAAAAGTGATTCTCTATATACCATGTTAAATGTTCCTTTTCTATTCAATGTCAAAATTAATTCTCCTCATATTATTCTGATAGATCATTTTCTGTCCAATATCAAACATCATTATCAACATAACTTGTCAAATATCAACATTCCTTGTCAAATATCATTCTGCACATTCTAACCTTAATCATCCTTTTCCTCCCAGTTGCAAACTTCATAACATCCTGAATTATTCATTTTAGCTCAATTATAAAATTCATTTATCTCAATACCATGCTGTATGATCCCTTCCTTTTCAATGTCAAAAGTCATATACTATTTTCATTCAGGATCATATGTAAAGAATGACAAAAATCATTCTCTACATCCTCAACAATCATTTCCTAATGAAAGTGAAAAGTTATTCTCCACATGACAACCTAAATGAACATTTTCTATTCAATGTCAAAAGTCATTCATTTCTTTTTACTAACAAATATCATTCATCTTCATAACTTCTTGAATTATCCTTTTCTTTTCACGAAGGAAAATTATTAAACCACATTCTGAATGTGGTTTAATAATTTTCCTTGCAGCTACCTTCCAAAGAGCAATTGTTTTTGTCCCTGCAGTTACAAGGGATAGTATTAGTGATGTTGTTATTAGTGGCTGTCTTGAATTTCCTCATGCTGTGCTTCTTTATAATGCTATTTAGGCTATTGGTACAGCAGTAGCTTAGTTGTACAGTACAGACAAACCTCTCATCAATGGACTAATAGAGGGAAGAGGTGGTCTGTTAAAGTCAATTGTCCATAGATGGGGAGAGATAATTTTGAGTTATAAAACCACTATAGTAACTACTCGTAGTTATGATCACAATGTAAATACTATAAACATGTATATATGGCATAAATAAATATATACTTAATATAGATATATTAATTAAAATAACAAAAATAATACATTTCTCATAACTACTTTCTCATGCACACACTAATGTATCATACTTTGTATACTAGACACCTGTCTTTGTTTACATTTGAAAGGCCCACTGCCACCGCCAAGTGGTCACTTTGAGAACTAATATGACTCGTTCTGCTAAGCTCACAAATTTTGAAATATATTGCTAATGATTTGGGAGTTTTTTTTGCTGCAGATTTTTTTTATTTTGCCTGCAGATTTTGTCTGTTGCATTTGTAGTATGTTGATAGGAGGTCCACAGATAAGAGGTTGCCTGTATTTCTATTAAAAATTTTTTGTATGTTAGAGGTTTGGGGGAAATGCTTATTTAACAGCTTGAAAAATATTTCACCTATATTTGTTTTTACTTCCAGATTGAAAGTGGGGTTGAACTAAATAATATCTCTCTTCCTGTTTTTGCTTCTCACTTGTTAGTTTGGTTGCAGGTTGAAGATCAACTTGTTTTTGTGCCCTTTCTCTTTTAATACTGTTTTATATTCTTTCTTGCTTGACTCAAAGATATTTTTGGACAAGGAATTCCTTGATAGTCTGCACTCAATGCCCTTCAGGATATTCTTAATAATTGTGGGAGAATGGTTGGACATTATGCTTATGTACTTTATTATGGTGTTTGGTTTCAAGTATAGAGAGACAGTACTTGCAGTGAGGTCAAATTTGTGGGAATAAAATAAAATACAAAATTAAATAAAAGTACAAAAAAAATAAAATAAACATTAAAATCTCCCAAGAGTCCTCTGACAGGAAAGACAAATTACGCATGTGCAAAAATAAAGAATAAAAAGAGCAGATGTTTAAAAAGAGCAGACGCTTAAAAAGAGCAGACGTTAGATCTTTCTCTGTTGGACCTTTGACTGGTGAATACGTACCAACTGTTTTAGGAGGAAATTCCCCAACAAGAGGTCGTTGGAATCCAAAAGAAAGAAATAAAATCAGTCCTAAACAGTCCCTCCATTGTCTCCGTATCCTTCCGTCTTTTCTCTGTCGATTTTTTTTCAGCAACGGAGGAAATTCAACAAGTTTTTAGGTGAAATAATCAATCCAGCACTAATAGCCGTAACATCTATAATGGTGACCACGACGTGATACCTACACTCAAGTTTTCTGTGATAAAAAAAAAAAAAAAAAAAAAAAACAATTAAATACGTGAGTAACTGCTTTCATCCTTTTATCGCACTCACACAAAAAAAAAAAATATTTTTATTAACACAAATACGTTCCGTCCAGTAGAGATTTGATTTTATCGTCTTGCTCTGTTTTTTTTTTTATCTTCCTCCATCTTGTTACCTTATCGTAAGTCACTAAAATGGAAGAAAATGCAGCAGCTATATCAGTCAAAATCCCAGTCTTTATGCACACAGCAGCAGATGGTTGGTTTGCAATTTGTGAGGCACAATTTGAACTGCGACACATAACAAGTGAAGAAACCAAGTTTTACCATGTATTGTCTGTTCTACCCCCAGAATTGATATCCAGCTTACTGTCCGCTATTATAGCGTCTAAAAAATATTCAGAATTAAAAGACGCAGTAATGGCCAGACATGAGAGGACAAAACCAGAGATGTTCGCTAAATTAATGGCTAACACTCAAATGACAGGGAGGCCTTCAGCTTATCTCCATGAGCTGATGTCGACAGCCAGCAGGATTGGTGTCAGAGATGAACTTGTTCGACATAAGTTCATTCAGGCACTACCCCCGGAAATAACACCCGTAATAGTAGCAGTAAAAAATGCCTCCTTGATAGAACTGGGTACATTGGCTGACGAAATAACACCATTTTTAAAACCCAGGTTGATACAAGCCGCCACTATGCCGCATTCAAGCAGACACTCCAGATCTACTGCCTCTACCGGCACCACACCTAGAACGACCTATAGCTCCAGACCATTCTATGAGAACCAGAGGCCTCGAGTATGTCGTGGACATTTATATTATGCAGAAAAGTCGAGGACGTGCAAACCATGGTGCAGGTGGCCAAACAAGTCCGGCTGTCATATAATGCCCACTTCGAGACCGTCTTCAACCGCCAGAAACCCTACCACCCAAGCCTCGGAAAACAGATAATGTGAATTGCATCAGCAACCGGCAATTTGCAACTATTTGAGGTTGCTACCAAAATTGACACAAATAAGGTCAATTTTGTGATAGACACGGGTGCCTCTATAACAATCTTACCACAGAGAATGGCACTCGGTCTGAACTTAAACCCTACACCTGTAACTCTATCAGCAGCAAATGGAAATAACATTAAATGCTTTGGCGAAGCAGTAGTGCATATTGGAATTCCGGGCCTACGCCGTTCTTATACATGGACCATAGTAGTAGCGGATACCGTCAACCCCCTCTTAGGAGCAGATTTTCTGCGCCACTATGGACTAATCTTAGACTGCAAAAAGGGCAGGCTCATTGATGAGGAAACCCATCGATATACACAAGGAGGACGAGTCACCGCACAGATTCAGTGTATAACTGTGAATAACCACAATAACCTACCAGAAGAAGTGCAGTCCCTCCTCCAAGAATTTCCAAAACTAACCAGTCCACGTACAGGACAGTCTTTAGTGTCTAACATGAAAGTAACACACATCATAGACACTGGAGATAGCGCCCCTACTCATGCCAAGGTCCGACAACTGTCAGAAGAAAAATATAAATCAGCTAAACAGGAGTTTGCGTCACTCTTACAAGCTGGAATCATTAAACCATCAAAGTCCCCCTGGTCTTCGCCACTACATCTAGTTCCCAAGTCAACCCCAGGAAAATGGCAAGTATGTGGCGATTTTAGACATTTGAACCAGTTGACAAAACCAGACAGATATCCAATACCAAATATTAACAATCTCGGATCTAAACTCTTCAAGAAGACTATATTTTCAAAAATCGATCTCCTACAGGCCTATCACCAGATCCCCATGAATAAGGCAGACATAGAAAAATCGGCTGTGATAACACCATTTGGTCTCTTTGAATACCTGTTCATGCCATTTGGTCTACGAAACAGCAGCTCTACATTCCAGAGATTTATGGACAACATATTTATGGATGTAGACTGTGTTTTCACATATATCGACGATATACTTGTTTTCTCCGAATCTAAGGAACAACATCACAAAGATCTCAAGAAAGTCCTTTCAATTCTCAAAGGAAACAACCTTCAAATCTCTGTTGAAAAATGTCAGTTCTACAGAGACTCCATTGACTTCTTGGGCTATAATGTGAGCATGAAAGGATTAAAGCCAACAACACAGAAAGTTGAAGACATTAAAAATTTTCCAGAACCCACAGATTCCAAATCTCTGCGTCGATTCCTGGGTATGGTAAATTTTTACAGGAAATTAATCCCTCAAGCCTCAGATGTGTTACTGCCACTAACTGAGGCCATCAGACATAATCCAGCGGAAAAAGTATTAAAACTGAGCTCGACTGAAAGTGAGTCATTCGTTGCCATAAAAGACATTCTTGCCAAAGTATCTGCTTTGACTCACCCTGATCCAGATGCCACGCAATACCACTTAGTCACGGATAGCTCCAATCATGCAGTTGGTGCAGCGTTACATCAAATAATAAATGGTGATCCTGTCCCCATTGGGTTTTATTAAAAAAAACTGTCTGAAAACCAGAGGAAATATTCCACCTTTGACAGGGAACTTTTGGCAGCATATCAGGCAGTCTTGCACTTCAAACCACAAATTGAAGGCAGAAATGTCACTTTGTTTTCAGACCACAAACCACTTTCCTTGGCGTTCAGAAAGAAAACACTGATGAAATCGGACAAGCAACAAAGATATTTATCAATTATGATAGAGTATATCACAGATGTACAATATATAAGAGGAGATGAAAATATCGTTGCTGATTGTCTATCTCGACCCACATTTTCGGTGACCGTAGACCCCTGTGATCTACCAGCTATCAGTGAGTCACAAAGAGAAGATGAGGAAATCGACACATACAGGAGCCGACTTAAAGCCTTTGAGTTGCAAGGGTCATCCGTCTGGTGCGACCTATCAACATCTACTCCCAGACCATACATACCTGAACCACTTCGTAGGAGAATCTTCGACATGTTCCATGACATCTCCCATCCAGGACCCACGCCAACAACAAAACTGATTAAAGCTAGGTACTTCTGGCCAGAAATGGAGAAAAACATACGATCTTGGGTCAAGAGCTGTCTATGATGCCAACAGTCCAAGATTTCCAGACACACTAGAACAGAAACTACACCTTTCTCTCTACCATCAGGAAGATTTGAAACCGTGCATATAGACATCATTCGTCCTCTGTTACCCACCACCACTTATGAATGTA